>JAUMHB010060821.1:0-11657 GCA_032359685.1 Pittosporum tobira
AAAAACATATTTATTTTGAATGTCGGTAACAATATCATTAGTTAAATATCATAATTACAAATGAGACTCACTTTGTGGAGCGGATGAAGCAGAGGGCAATGTGGGACTAAGTGTTATTATGATTTGCAATTCCTAGTCTCAATTTTATGCATTAGTTTCTTATAATGTTACGCTGGTTATTGGAAATCATAAGCTGTATTTATGAAGTATGATTTGTTGGTATCATAAATTCTTCGCCAGGGCTATGTCTAAGAAAAATTCCATACAGTTTTATTTTATTTGAAATATTTTTTCCAAGTGGAATTCTTGAATTAGAGCAAGCTTTGATTATTGGCTAAATAGGTAACACTTTCTTATTAGGCATTCTATATTTTATCCTCCTTTTTATGCGTGTATACTTCTTAACATTCGACTTGCGGAGCTTCTTGGCTAGATAGTACCAATCTGGTATAACTCCTTTGTATTTTAATTTATTTTATTTATTTATTATACGTTTTATGTTTTTTTCTTATTTGCCCCTCTTTCTACTTCTACATTTCTAATTCGTTAGCCCGACTAATTTGAGATAAAAAACAACAATTGATTTAAATCGAACCTCAATTGTTCCAGTAGTACACTAAATGCCATCTATCTATATATATGTCCAAGTCGGAATTTATGAAGAACTCTTGGTTGGAGAACCATGACATAATTCACCTATTATGTAATAACTCAAATTTTGTGTCTACTACTTGGTGTTCATAATTGCTCCAACATATATTTCCAACCACATAAAATTGCAGGGAAAATAATAGTAGATATTTCTATTACAACAAATTATTATTAGTAGTAACGATTGTTTTTTTATAAATTTTTATGTCCCATGCATTTATATTAGCTTTTCTAATTTAACACTTTGAGTCAACTGAATTTCTTATTTAACTAGGTAAAATTAATAAGTCCATAGAACATTAAGACTACTTTATTAGGAGTAATTCTTCTTTAACAAGTTTTAACAGGGTACCTGGTAACTTCTGGTTGGATTCTTGAGAAGGGGGCAACCGGGCAACGACCAACTCATTGTGTTAACTCGTAATGAGTTCAACCATCCAGAGCTGAAGGAAAGTAATACACATGTATAGTATCCCGGTGGAGCACATAACTTGCATTTTTCCCATAAATTTCTTTTTGGTTCTCATTGCGAAAAGAGGAAATTTGCGGTCAAAAGAGTATAACACTTGAAAGGGTTTACTTTCTATTCTAAGACACCTGCATAGTACGATTACTTTTGAAAGGGTTTGCTAACTCTTGTTTTACCCCTTTATAGCAAGACTAAATTATGCACCTCATCTCAATATATCTGCTTAATTGCAGAATCGTATAATAAAATTCATCTATAATTCTACCTGGACTTTTGAAAACACTATGCTTCATCTGGAATAGTCCATTGAAATGACAAAAATGTAGCAGTCCTTTCGATTATGCAAGTTCACCCTCAATTAGAGTCTCATTCCAAGCCTTTTTTCTTTTCTTTTCTTTTCTTTTCTTTTTTAATTTTGAGTGGATGGTGTCAATGGTTTCACCATGTTTACAAAAGCATCAATTTGAAATCAACCAATATTTGAATTTCACAAAGAACATCATAATTCATTAATAATAATGAGTTAGAAATTTTCACTGGATAAGGGAAAATATCTTACCTCGTAGCGGAAAAACATCATAATTCATTAATAATAACGGGCTAAAAATCTCACCGGATAAGGAAAAATATCTTACCTCGTGGTGAGAATAAGAACTCCGCTTAATAATTAAGAGAGAAAATACCTCTACACATTGCGTGTGGAAAACTTGAACATTAGACTTCTTACAAAGAAGAACTTTCAGAATCTCAGCCTTAACTATTGATTCTTTATCACGAAGAGATCAAAAACCATACCACCAATATGGACGTAAAGAATCAATGTGACCTAAATCGCTACCAATGAAGTTCCAAGAATCAAGATACATATATTTACAACATAATCTACACTCCTTAACTACCTCGACGAGGGCAAAAAGGGAAAACTAAAAGTATTATGAAAGAGATCCAGAAAGAATCATAAAACTGATAGTTATTTACTCTTTTATACTATGGTATCGTTCACGGTACTATCAAGGTATTCACGATAAAGTCAATGCTGGATGTTATCATTTGGAGGCAAAACATGATAGCTTCACAGGAAACTATCAGATAACTGAGTGCTGGCATATTTGGCTTCATTTCTTTCTAGTTTCGTTAACCTTTTCTATAATCTAAGTACATCCACTCCAAGAATAGAAAGCCTCTTTCCCAATAAGTTAAGAAGACTTACTGCTGCACAGGAATCGAAGTTGATTTTGGTGGCACAATGTCTCTCCAAAGGTTACCCAGCGAACAAAACTGTCTGAAAAATCCTCAAGAACTTCATTATTTTGATCATCATTATAGGATATCTCCGTTCCAGTCATCTCTCTCCCCTAACAATATACCACAGATTATTGCAATCAATACATGATATGAATCAAAACAGAAATTTTCTACTGCATTTTAGTAGCGTAGAGTGGTTGCCCTTTTGCTCCTTTTATATTTGTTCTCATTTCTTTTTCCATGTCATGATATCAGGTTACAATATATAAGGCCAACCCTATTTACAGATTGAACGTACCTTGAAATGAGTCCCAGCTTACCATCACCATAAGGCTGAATATGATACCAATAATTGCATCTTTATATCTAATTTACCAATTTCCATAGTTCTTTAGTTTGTTGGACACCTTTTTTTAATGTTTTGTTTAATTTGTTTTTGGTTGGCTAAACAGGTTCAGCGCTCTTTTACGAGTCTTCTAAAGAGCTACAATTACTTGACCAATGATATAGCGTTCTTTTTTTTTTTTCCCCCTTTTTTTACCCCCAATTTTCTAGAGCAGCAGCTCTAATTGAAGGTACTCCCTGTTACATGTTTGGAACTATTCTCGTGAAAAAGAACTTAATATTTGTACTGTAGGAAGGATGCTAATTGCACATTGACAATAGAATACTGACCTTCATGCTGGACCCATATCCACTGGTGGACGGAGTTGACTCTCCTACCAGCTCATTGACAAAATTATCAGATGACAGTGCAGCAACTGGAGAGTTTGTGATTGTTGACCTGCAGTCATGAAATAACGGTTGCCCAACTAAATTTTTCATCAAAATACCTTACTTTCTCAAATGCTTATGGAAACATGACTATTATTTTTAGACAATAATACTCAAAAACCACTATCTTGGCTGGACAAAGAGATTATAGTACTTTAAATTTAAGTTTTCTGGACAATACTCACGTTCATGTCCAGAGGCCCTTACTGCTAACCATTCAACAGCAAGAAGATTTACTAGATCTGATTTATTTATTTCTTTTTGTTTTAAAGTTTTCAACCAGCTGCTTAATTAATATACTTCTAAGCTAATTTTCTGTTCATTAACACTCATCAAAGAGTTACCTGTCAAATAACTCCTCACATGAATTTGCAGAGGAGGAAAGCCAATCTAGATCAACAAAGTTTGAGCAGTCAGATGCATCTCCATTGTCATATTCAAGGCATCTGTCCCTTTGCACGTCTATGAAAATCTCCCTACGAGGCATCTGAGGTGTAAACCTATATTAAAGATATTGATCATAAAAAAGCAAGTCAGATATCACAGCATAAAATTTCATGCATTTTTCATTTTATTTTATTTTTGAGAAAAATAGTATCTGCAAAAATGGATCAGATGAGCAAATCGCCAAGCTGGCAGAATAACCTGAACGTATATGAATTTTGAGCAAAGAGAGAAGCGAGCATAGCTATAGGATATAAATAGTGAAGCTGGAACCTAACGGTACAATATGTAACTATTGAGAGGAATGCATAAATCTCAACATAAAAAAACTTGTCATTTTGAAGCAGAAAAGTGCGCTTCTCCCCATGCTACAAATGAGTGCAAGAACACAGCCTTATAAGATGGTGAGAAATCTAAACTAGTATAAATGACTGAACAATGGAAATGGTCTCCCATCTATATTTAAATGGAAAGTCAACACAAATGCCTAAAGTTTACAAACAACTCTGAACTAGAAAGGTTGATAACTTCATACTACTACTTTGCCTTTTACCATTAAAGGATATAGCTAAGTTGTCCAGAAAAGGAAACTGAACTTCGAAAACGTATTTCAAATTTTCAGACCTTACCTTGGATAATTTTAAAAGAGAGAGATTTGGTCAATGGAGTTCACTATATGGCCATCTCTGAGCTTATCGTATAGCACAAGCATCATATTGAGACTTCCAGAATTTCAGAAAGTGCTTCAGTATTTATCCATTCCTTCTCAGTTTCTAGCATAATACTAACGTAAATTGACTCTTTCATGGTGAGACTTTTAAAATTCTTCCGTTCTTAGAAAGCCCTATTAAGACTGCAAGGTTTTCTCCTCCTCTTATCTTTTGGTCAATTAATTCCACAGTCAGACAAAAGTTATTTAACTCGATGGTCAATGATAGAAAAAGAAGATTAATCAGACCTTGAGAAGCTCAAATCACTTTGACAATGTGATACAATTGGTGTCGATTCACTAAGCACTCTATTTCCTTCTTGGCATCTATCAGACAAGTCCTCCTTGTTTGAGGTGGACATCGGGGAAAGAATGTTCCCATCTGATAAGGATCTTTTGAAAAATGACCTAACATGAAGAGCACCGAAGTAACCCCATTAGTTGAAAATTTCAGAGCTGCCAGAAAGCAAGCAATTCCATCACAAAAAAAGTAAAAAACTAGCTCATAAAAAATAAGCAAACGAGTTCTCGTCTCTTAAGTGGACCAACCATTATCAAATATCATGCTCTCACAAGAAGAGTCGAGAAAGAATTGCTGCAGAGCCATAAATTTACGAAATTAATAATACTTAGCTACCCAGTACCTTCCATTTTCATCTACTTTCGTTTGGCCATTTTGATAAACATCATGATGCTGGTCAGAATCCAGCTGCCAGACTTCAGGTTTACCCAGTTGTGGCTGAAAATACCCCAAAAATCTGTCCAAATATAGTCATCTAACAATTAATCAAGTGCATTTAATAATAATCACCGACTTATGAAAACCCGAACTGACTTACAAGTTAATGGCACTCTGTTTCTCGGCGTCCATGTAGGCATTGCTGTAGTATCGTTGAAGAGTTCTGAAGAATTCTTGAGACTGTGTTGCAGCTTTCCATTGGCCCCTTCTTTGAGAAAAAATCTAATTAGAAGCAAATATTCAAGGTGTTAACAAATTAATCACAAACTAGATTTTGAAAGAGTTCAGAGCTACTGAAATTATTATTCAACAATTTTGAGTAATTTTTTAGGCCAATAATTACATTTTTTTGGGAAATTGAGGTACTTATTTTGAATCATTTTATAAATTAGAGTACTTAATTTGACAACTTTATAAATTGGGGGTATCAAAATTTTAAAACTAGGGGTACCATATCAAAAATTCACCATATAAAGTGGAATTTTGAAATTTTTGGAAGGGATTGGTTGGGGGGTGGGGTGGAGGAATCGGTACCCCAATGTAGGATGTAGCTCCGCCGATGACAATGAGAGAAAGCAACTGACTCTTTTCAACTAACATGCATAGCATCACCTTTGTTTCAGTAGCTTCAAAAGGTTTTTAGTTTTTTATCTTCTCTACACAATCTCATGTGAATAACAGAACTGGGTTCAATAATAAGCACAGACAGCAGAATCAAGATGCCAGTGGATTCGATACAGAGAAAGACTAGTTAGGGAAAAACTGTAATGAGCAAGGCAATTATTTTAACATCAAAGAAGTACCAAGACAGTTGAAAAAAATAAATAAATATTACTATAACTTTATCACCCAAATTTGAGGCAAAAAATATCGATGTCAAACAAGCACATGCAATAAATATACAGCAGTTGAACGATGCATTATAATTAAATTTAACATGCGAGCAACCCATGTTAATGCTAACCACGATTAATGCTCCAGGGTAACAATCCGAAATTATGGAATAAGGATTTGGATTATTGCCTACATTTTGTATTAAGTAGTATTTTAAATAAATTTTGACATATCCAACAGTTTGAATGGTCAAGAAAGTTACTTTCTAGGATATATGATAACAACATGGTATTTCCAACAGATGACACATGGTAATTACCAGCTCGACCAAGTATTTTAAGCTTCAAAATCAAGGTTTTTATATATAATAACATTGGATTGTAATTTGCTAAGCTGATCCAAACAATGTACTAGTAAATTGGAAATCAATGCAAGATAATACCTTGTTATGTGCAGCTGAACCACTATACTGATGAGCCAGTGTATCACCCATTCTCTCATAAAACCTCATCAACTCATCAGCCAATGGGTCATCAAGGTCTATCTTTGAGGAATCTTGGACTCCCAAAGCCCGCAGTTGTTCCCCCACAGCAACCAACCCATATGCATACTGTGCAACATTTGTTCGATCCAAGCAGTCTATGCAATTAGTCCTAAGAACTCCCTTCTGGAACAAGGGCTGCTTCACATAAAGATTCCCATCAGCGACACTATTACCTCTGCTTAATATTGTCTCAAAGTTATCAACATCCTCGTTGTCTTTATCACAGCGTCTCCCATTGGAGGAAATGTCAGTAGCAACAACATTCCTGTGTCATACATGAATTGCCACTTTGTCATCAGTATGTTGAACAGGATATCAGGATAAAAAAGGAAAGAAACGGTGGAATTCAAGAATCAAGATCCAGTCTGAATGCATTTTACTGAAATTTTTGGCATTTCCAGCGGTATGAGTAACCATAAGTATAGCAACTATTAAACTGACTGCCAAAAAGGATACGATATACTTCCTCCGTTTCAAAATATACGAGCATTTTTTACTTTCTGAAAATCAATTTGAAACATTTTCAAATTTCAGATGCTTTCATTCGAATTTTGAAAAAATGTTTTTTTTTTCAAAATTTAATAGTACTTTTCAAATAGTTTACAATTTTCAAAATGGTACTAAAAATAATCATCATAACAATTTTAAATTCGTAAATGTTACTAATTGACTTTCAAAAAATCAAATCTGCTCTTACATTTAAAGGAGGAAGTATATCTAAAAGAGAAACTACAAATCTTTCCACAGTGAAATAGAGTGACTGAGTGAGAGATAAAATGTCTGGTACTACATCAAGCAACATGTATATCACGAAAAGTGCCCTCAGTATATTTCTTTTTATCTTCATAAATGGCTCTTAATATTGTCCTAATGTAAACCTAGCGAAGAAACTTGAGCTAATGAACTCAAAAAGATAACTCTCAGAAATTCAGCAGGTAAAAGTGTGGTGTTAGGTTAAATGGACTAGTATTTGACATGAATGGATGCATAAAGTTACTTGAAACAAACAGAAAAATAGACATGAAGGATAGCAACAGGGGGCAATAATATTAGATTATTAGTACAAGATTACATTTACAGGGCACATTACATGTGGAAAATTGTTGAAGTAGCATTTCCACGTCAAGTGATAGAAAGATTTGCCGATTATTTTTTTTAAAGAAAGAGCCCATATCATTTTGCTTGTGCATGCAAGTATCTAATATAAGAGTCACGTCACACAGATTTTCACATGATGTTCAAAAACTTGCTGGCAGGGATGAATGAACTCACTCAAAACAAGGCCAGTTCAAACATTCCTCGGATTTCAAGGATTGTGTTACTTGGCAATAGAAGAGACCCGTAAGCGTCAATGCATATGTAGCCACTCTGCCTAGAAGTAGCAAAACATTTGTCGCTTTGCTGGAGAATTGAAAGTAAAATTAAAGATATAAAAAGAAAAGAAAAGTCAGATCAGATATCTATTACAATAAGGTAAATTTTTCAAAGGAAGGTGAGAAGGCCAAATACCTCCGAGAATGTTTATGCAAATCCAAGTGAAGGAACTTAAGATGATTCTCCTCTGATAAGTCTTTATTAATTTGTTCAATAGCATTGGCAAACTCTAAGCGCAGAATGGACTCTCGAGGCCTTTTTTCATGTGTCTGTTGATTCCAATTGAAATATTAGTCAAAAGAGGATGAGAAATGGATAATAAATTATCGTGTCCAAATTTCTTATCAAACTCTTTCTTTTTTTTAAGTAATTTCGTAATTCATATTGAGCTCGAAAAGCTCATATACTCACGCTAACAGCTCTGAGCTCTCTATTTGGGTACAATGTGATATATTAAAGCATCATTGCTTTATTAAAAATGCTGATGCTACCGGATACAATGTGATATATCTACCATGGCCTCAAAAAGTACTTTTTAAAAATTAAAAAAAAAATCTGAATACAAACACCTTAGGTCCTTACCTTAATCAAATTCAAAATTATTATAGGGTTCCCATATCTCTTGACAAGATTTTCGAAGTGAAGTCTCGTAGCCTGATAAGTTTGGTCCCTCTTTGATACTGAAAAAGACAAATGTCAGTCCAACGATTCAAGAGAATAGCATTCATAGATATCTGTAGATGTACTGACATACATATTATATCAGGTTTGAGATTCAGGCGTGAAGTTTCCTGAGACCAAAAAAGTGGAATTGACCCACGATTTTGCACAACAGAACTAACTTGCATAGGAAGCCCTTCAGAAGCATCCTTCAACAAAATCTGTTCTGTCTCCACATCATTAGCGACTCTTCCTTTCTCATTTACACCACGTTTTAAGTACCTATAACAAACCAACCACCAAGTATAAAATCAACATATAAGTAATGAGAAAGAATCAAGATTTTTTCTACAGAGTATATCATAACAAAAAGTAAAAAATATAGCGTGCCACATTTTGTCAAAGAAAAACTACGACTCTAGGTCACCTATCTTTACAATTTTGTACACATGCTAACCTTGTCCCAGCATAATGTCGTGAACGCCTTGCAATAAGAGTAAGTTTGACGTCCCGCCCAGATAAAGAGTGTGTAGCCTGCAACCCAAGAACATAGAACTATTGAAAAAACATATCAAACTTCTAAATAATATAATGTAAGATAGGACTTATACTATTCAGTAGACAATATATCAAGGAGAATTATCAACAAAATATAACAAGCAATATATAAGATCTTCTGATGAATTGATTAGACACCACAGAACTGGAAAACATTGTCATACTCGGACCACTGCCATATCAATGGAAATGATGCTATTACTTAGACACCAACAATCCTTTTGAAAATTCTCAAGTCGTTGGCAAAGTAAGAAGTTGCTAGAGAATAAATTGATCAACTAATGCACCTAAATAATCAAAGGGGCAAATTACAAGTTCAAATTTCTGGTCAATGAAACTTCACCTGTTTAAAAAAACCATAGACTAATGCCACTGTCCAAAGAGTATTCTGAAGGAGATTTCGGATTCCACGAGTTAAGAACTCATTCCAGACAAACATGGTTTCATACAGGACCTGCCCCGCCTCATTATCACACATGTTCTTCTGGAAACTGCGCATAACACGGTATGAGTAGCTGAAGAAGAAGTCCTTCGTAAGATCCACTGTGGACAGGAGCTTTTTGTATCTATAAAATCAAAGAATCCAGAACACAAATCAATCACAGCACCAATGCAAAATTTTAACAAAAAACTTTGAAGATGAAAGAGAAAGCACATAAAAAGAATTTATTATAAAAAAAAATAAGTAGAAGTGCGACTTTCTTCAAGCACCTCAACCCTTGTACTTCTATAAAAAGAGAATTTATTATAAAAAAAGAGAAATCCCCGGAATTAATATATAATCAACACCAACTAAAATGCATGAAGCTTGTGAAACAAGATTTGGAGATTACAGAACTGCAACAGCAGTATCATGTTGCTTGAACTACAAGTCAGTGCGAGTTATAAGCAATTACAGATAGATGCCAAAAGCCTAAAACCTATTTTTTTATAATTTCATAAGTTGCTATAAAATTAGTATATGGTACAATCATCAATAATATTTTAGAAACCAGTCTAAAGGTGAGAAACAACAGTGAGTGAATCATATTTATGTAGAACTGATTTTTTTTTCTTTTACAAATCGAGTATATATATGTGTATATGTATATGTTTTTGTATATGTATATGTACATGCTTATGTATCTGTACACACACACACACATATATCGCGACAACAAAAGAAATCCAAAAATGCAGGGTGCTGGGAAGGGCAGGCAGAGTTAGATCTAGCATCCACCATTATTTGCAGATTTTTTGCCCTCAAACTTGGGCCCATGTTTACACTTGGAAACTCAGGCTTTTACCATGCACCAAAATCCAAATATAGCAGCCAGTCAACCACAATGACAATCTTTAAAAAACAAAAGCTTCTGCAGAGTAACTATCTCTGGTTTTGCTTAAAGTATAGAAAAATCTACATGTAGACGGAGATAAACCTGTTTTCAGTCTTAGAATTAACCATTTGGGATTGAACTGCAGGATTTGGAAGTGGAATCATCTCACTCTTGGACACAGCATATATGGTATGACCACAAATAACACCAATCTGCCTCCGTTTTGTAATAAGAAGCATGTAGTAAGGGCCCAGAAACTTAATGAAACCTAAAAAAGGGAGCAAACGACAATACTTTAGATACAACTGAGTTCGATTAGCAATAGGCATCTGCACTTGGAAACCTACATACCAACAATTCCATAACAAGTTGTGACAAACTTAAGCCCTCCTGTGGACCTGTTTCCCTCGTGTAGCCTTCTCAGTAAGTCGGAACATTCGCGTTCTGTATACGTCGTCGAATCTTCATGAATGTTGAGCTCAGAAGGCTCCAACCTATCAATCTTTAACACTCTCCAGTATGTTCTACTCTTATTCCTTCCAACCATATAGAAGTTCTGCAGTTGAACATTTGAAAAGAATTGAGAGAGGTGTGCAAAAAATTCAAACAAATAATTCTTTTTTTTATATGTTTAAACAAATAATACATACATACAATATTTCTGAAAATAAATAGGAAGTATACCCTAAACTCAACTCAATTCAACAACGCCTTTTATCCCAAATTAGTTGGGGTAGGCGAGGAATGCATAAACAAAATCTATTATTAGATGAACACCTCATCATCATTGAGCTTATCATAAAAACCTCATCATGAATTTGTCAGCTGCTGCTTGTGAAAGTTAAATAGAATTCAGGACGCAAGTTTGGCATGATGTAATTCAAACCCATAAATCAATGTATGCAACACAAAAAAGAGTGTTCAACAGAATCGCGCAAGTTTCTAGCATAAAAAGGTCGTACCCAGTGCACAGCCTTACCCTTATTTATCAATAAAGAGGCTGTTTTCACTGTGACTTGAACCCATGACCAGGCATTCAACAAGTGAGCACTTGACCAGCTCGCCAAGCACAACCTTCATGTAAGTTTCTAGTATGAAAGGGAAAAATAATATGCCCACTTATTAACGATTATGACTTGCTGAGGAACTAGAGAGTTTTGAGTAAAGCAAGTCATTGTGTGTGTGTATTATTTGTTTGACTCAATTTCTTATGATATATATATATATATATATATATACATATATATACAATTTCAAAAATTTATTTCCATCCAATATAAACCAACTTCTACGTAAGAATTTAAGACGTTAACATCATTGTCGTGTTCCTATGTATTCAT
>JAUMHB010060832.1:0-11279 GCA_032359685.1 Pittosporum tobira
ACTAAAAATATATTGTAAATAAAAATTAATTAAAATTATAAGTTAAAATAAAATTGATAAAAATTTATATAGTTTAAAATTTGATTTCTAAAAATTTACATAGTTTAAGGTTTGATTTCTAAATATTTTCTTTTGTTGGGGTTCAATGTCTTATTTTGCCATATTAATCTAATGAAATTACGATATTACCCCTAAGAAAAAACCATGATGTCACTTTCCGACCAAAATTGGACGAAATTTTGGTCGGAAGGTTCAATTTCTAAAATTTTATGAACATTGAGATTCGATTTGAAATTTTTTTTTTGGTCAATTTTCAATGTCTAAAAATAGTAAAAATACAGGATAAAAAAATATACTTTAGCCTATTATTTTTAATTTTCCCATAAAATAATGAGTTGTCAAACATCGTTCGTGTACAACCAAGATAAGAGTGACAAATATACACAGTATTGTCCATAGATTTAATATCTGAATAAAACTATCACAATCCCTGGTAGGATTATAACATGTCAATATGTCATCAAAAACAAATATGAATAATTCCGTTCAAAACAACTAATACCGACAACATCTCAACACTAGTGCATAAACACTAATGGCGTATTAAATTTAAATTCTTTACAAACCCCCCCGTAACAGGTTTTTCAAAAACATAACAGTTGCCAGACAAAAAATATGCTGTTCTAAGTTTCTGACGGGCATTCTAAACGTCGCTACATCTTATGTATTATTAATATATGTACACATCCTTTGACAGCAGCTGCTCAGTTCCGTCTCAGAGATGGAGAATAATAAGAACCCCATACCAGGAAGAACTGCAACATCATATCCTAATCAAACTGGAAAATTTAACACCCTGCACAGATGGAAGTTATCATGAGCATTTCAATTTACAGTCGAGGGAAAAAAAAAAAAATAATTGAAAAATTCTCGAGGCAGAATGTACAAGGGCAGACTAACATTCTAATTGTGTCAATCTTCGCTCAGGTGTACAATACAGTCTTCCTTATTCCTTATAAATACCGAGTCTACCCCTAACGGACCAGCAAATCTATGTTCCACATAATGGCCCATTTTTTGACAATCCGCTAACAGTATTTGGTAAAGCTGGAAGGTAATTGCTTCAAGCTTAGCATCATTTGACATTAATTGCTGCAGCCATATTTCTCAACCGCTGAGCGATCTCTGCAAATGATGGCCTCTGTGCCGGATCAGAGGCCCAACAACTTTCCATTAAGGATTTCCACTCAGGATCGCACCATGTCGGAATCTGGGGGCGTAAAGAGTTGTTCACGATTCCTCCTGCATATTGCCATTGGATAATCAATATGTAAATAAAACATATTTTCAGTCCCAGGATCATAACGAAAGCAAAAGATCGATCAAGACAGACATATTCTTTTATAAGCAACAGAAATTACTTCATGATTTTAACAACTGAACTTACCAATTATAGAAGCACAGTGCATATCTGTGTAAGGTTCGTCGCCCGTAAGCAATTCCCACATGACAATCCCAAATGAGTAAACATCAATCTACATGAAACAACGGAAACTCATAATGAGTAAATGTGTGTTCAAAAGAGAGCAACAAAATATAGTTTCAAATAATGATAAAACATGTGAAGACTAAAAAAATTGATATTTAACTACTAGCCTAAATATACCTTTTCTGTTACCATGTTGCTTTTTCCACTAAGAAGCTCTGGTGCCATCCAGGGTAGAGTTCCACGAACACCACCCGACACTAAAGTGTGCTGTTTTACTTTTGATAAGCCAAGATCACCAATCTAAAGAAAAAGGCGGACAGTTAATGAGCTAGCAACTTCAGGCTAAAAGCCAGAATACAATCAGACAGAGAAAGGAAAAAATACTAATAGGGTACCTGTACTCTTGGTTTAGTTTCACTTTAGTACACTTACAATTCAATCGGGTATCATTTTGGTTCTATTTTTCAAATGTTAAAAGAGTGACACATCATATTCTTTCAAGCTTTCTTGAGAAAAAGAAAGAAAAAAGATACCTTGCACACTGGTCGATGTGGGTCTCTCATATTTACCAGCAGGTTCTCACATTTTAGATCAAAATGCACAATGTTCTTTCCATGCAAATACTCCATCCCAAATGCAGCATCCATAGCTATGATGAGTCTTTTCCGACGATCAATTGTTCTGACCATTGAAATAAAAGTAACATTGTCAACTACAGCATCGTTTTTTTCTTTTTCTTTTTTTGTATTGGAATTTGGAAGGCCTAAAAGATTCAAAAGTTCCAAAAACATAAATAAGGTTACCTGTCTTTCTTCTGCAAAAACTGTTTCAAAGATCCATTAACCATGAACTCAGTCACAGTCGCTAAAGATCCATCCGGGCCATCACGAACAATGCCATAGAAAGAAACAACATTTGGATGGTGCAGTGAACCTAAGATCAAAGCCTCCTTCCAGAAATCTGCAATCTATATATACAGGTAGAAAAGTCAAATCTTCTTTCCATTTCTTCCCATGAAGAGGCATAGGTTGAGTACAACATAAGAGTTGACCCGAAGAATAATTAAGATCAACCACCCTAGTATGTCTTAAGAAGATTTTAGCTCGTACAAAGTAATATTTACAACTAGGAGATAGAAAGGAAAAAAAATGGTCATTGCATGTTTTGGTCACCGTCAACCAGAGTGTCTCAAGTTTTCAACCCATCCCACCAAAACCAAAAAACAAAAAAAAAAATTGTATCATAATTGGGAGAAAAAGCATGATCACCTACATCCAATTGGTACTAGATTTGTTTCTCAGTAAGCCAACGACATGAAAAGAATATTGATAATATAGTTAAATCAACAGTTTCTCTAGTAAAGAAAGTATATGCTGCGAGTAAGAATACCAGTCGCGCTCTTTCAGATGGTTTCCCAGCAAAGCAGCTTGCTTTAATTCTCTTTATTGCCACATCCGATCCCTTCCACTTCCCATGATAAACTGCCCCATATGTACCAGAGCCTAATTCCCGGATCTCCTCCAGGTCATCATTTCTTATTGTCTACAGAAAGAATGACTACTTGGATAAGGAGAAAAAATTAAATTGCAATCACTAAAGAAATAACAAAAATGTCGACAACTGGAACTTGTAGTAGATTTGCTAAAATTATGAATGTGAAGGTAATCAGGAACCTGCAAACCCCTAGCAATAGCTTCTGCCTCAGCCTTCGTAGGCTCGATCTTGGAATTAGTTAGATTGTCGCTACCAGAACCATGTCCCAAATCTCCATGACCATCCTGTAAAAGAGAGGTAAATACTCATATAGAAGTAATAAATTATACTCCCTCCGTTTCCTTTTTGGTTTGTCCAAATTCATTTGTCCTCTTTCCTTTTTCATACTATTTTTGGTTACAGTTTTCCTATACTACCCACACTCTTTTTATTGAAAATAATATAACATTTTTTTGGGAATGCAAGAATCTTAACTCCACTCAACTATATTTTTTAAATTTAATTTCTCTTTCTATCCACTTCCTCTATATACGACGAAGGATATTTTAGAGAATTTAATCTTTTCTTTTTCTAATTACGACAATATGAGTTGGATGGAGGGAGTACTCTCCTATAGATAGGAATTACACTTAGATCTCACCCCTTCTTCTGTTTCATTAGGAATTTCTTCATTTGTAGTCCCATCATGCACTCCAACAGAATCAGCATGCTCTTGAACTTCAGCTTGTACATCCTCAGCAGCCTCTAATACTGCATTCTTCACTGATGCAATCAACTCAGGTATGGAACTCAAATGATCAATTTGCAGCTCCTTATTTTCAAGAGCAGTAGGACCATTACCTCCCTCTGGTTTCTGAACTCCACTGCTCTCGTCAGCAGGTCTTAGGACATTTGAATTGACAGTCTCAGGAGATGCCACGTCATCGAGTATCTGGTTTCGTGCTAGGCCAGATATATACTGCATATTGGAGTCTTCAATTTTTTCTTCATGGTTTATTTCCACTGCTACTCCATTAATAATTTTTTCTTTCACTAAATCAGTTCTAGATTCTGAACCAGAAAGAATTGGAGAAACCAATTTATCATCAACCAAGTTTGATGCTGAATCAGAGGGAAGCACAGGATCTGAAAGACTGACTGAGTTTAGCATGTCATGTGGTGAACGGATGGCCTCTGGTGTAATTAGGTTCTGGTTCCCCAGATTATAAGTGCTTGGAATCAATTTTAAGGCATGGCCATGAGAGTAATCTGGGATAGCAGACCCATCTAACCCCACAATTCTCGAAGAGGATTCACCCCAAGGATTCTGATTTTCTATCCCAACTTGAAATCTGGGACTACCATCAAATGTGCCCTTAAAAAGTCCTGGACTACAGATGCCATCTTGTTGCTGAGATGTACCGGAGGCTTCATAAGTGTGAGCACCCTGCAGAGGGCTATTAAAATTTCTCCAGAGAGATTGTGCAGGTACATGTCCATGTGGCACTTGGTAAAAGTTGTCCAATCCATAAGCATAAGGTGGATTTCCATACCGAACTCCATGCTCTTCGAGAGGAATGTGGATGTGAGAAGATCCAGGGAACCCAGCTTGATCTGGAAACACCTCATTCCCCAGTTCAGGTCCAGGTCGCGTATACCGTGGTTGGTCTTCATGGTGGGCATAATGTGAGGAAACATGATGGCCTTCGGGAAAATTACCATGCCCAAAAGGAATGTTCATGCCATTCCCATCGATAATGTAGTGATCATTTAACTTTCCAATTCCAGATATTTGTAGTCTCGGTTCCTCAGCTCTTGGATTTGACGGATGCTGTGGAATCCAGCCTCTTTCATGAGACTGAGTTTCGGCGTAGAGGGATCGTGGATCATTCTGGTCTCTGGGGTAGAATGGACTGTGCAGCTTTGGTTCTGGATTCAACATGAGAGTTTCCCTACTAGGAGGACATTTGGCACAAGGACTGACCTGATGAAACCCATTCGCCATGTTAGGCAGCTCCAAATGTTGTTGATTTCTTGGGAAAGTCGTTCGGCACTGGTCGCATATGTTGTTTCCTTCAAATACACTAGAGCCTAAGTTCCCTGGAAAACCAGAACCGTCCCCTGATACAGTTCCAGTCGGAACCCATACTACATTTTCTGATAATTGAGGTTGGTACTCATATGACGCTTGACGATTTACTTGCTGCCGATTGTATGATGAGGGCGAAGTTGGAAAATCCACCACTGGCCTTGGATCATGGTGTCCGGGGGAGTAGTATACAGGACTCCAAGGAGCCTCCATCTCATTAAACCTTTGGGTGACAGATTGCTGGTGCTGTCCTGAACCCATGTGAGGAATTGTGAGGTGATGTAAGTTAATCTGTGGCATGTGTATATCATTATTAATCCTCTGGTTATGGAGGCTGCCCTCGAGACTCATCTGGTTAAGATACTGTTCTGTGATATGGTAATCATCTACTGAACCCATTTGGGACTCACCAGGTTGTTGCTTTCTAAGATCAGGGGATTCATTAAGGCTATTAAGAGCTTCTACATACCTCCTCTCATTGTCCCTTTCATCCCCATCAACAAAATGAACGGAACCACACTCCTGGTCAGAAGGACAAAATAGAAAAATCCTGAGTCTAGTGAACCCGTCTCCAGAACCCAACTTATCATACTCCTCCATCATGTTGATCACATCATCATCATTAACCACGGACACAAGAGCATCGAGATCCTCATCAGGCTGCTGATATTTCAATATCGTCACCCCTTCAAAGAGTTCCCTCATCCTTCCCATCAGGTCCTTGTACGTAATATCTCGGGGAATGCTCACAATCCGCGTCTCACCACCTACATACCTAAGCTTCCCATCCTGCGGTCGAGGCAATATACTACCACCAAAACTACACAAAAACTTTACTCGCGGGTTTTCATCATTAGAACTCCGGTGTGACCTAGGAGTAGTAGTTGTAGGGCTGTCCATCGCGGAGTTCCCAGCAGAACGCTGTTGCCGATCAACTTCGGTCTCCTCCAATTGAAATGATGACTTCCTCAAGCATTCAATCTCCTTATTCTTACACATTAAGTACATTCACACACAATTGCCTTCAAGTTCCATTACCCCCACTGATAAGCCCCATAGCAAATAAGCAAACTACAGATAAATTACCCAAAAGATATTATTTTTCTTGATCCAGCCAAATCATATAAACCAAATTAAGCTCAATCACATAAAGCCCATCAAATTCATCCAAAAAAAGCCCTAATTTCCCAATTTAGATTCAAAGCTCAATAAAATCAACTCCTGTAAAAAGAACCTTACAGCTGAAACGAAATCAAAATCAAATAATTCAATAAAACGAATTTCCTAAACACAACATTACCTCAATTAGCAGATTCCTATTATACCAGGGACTTTCAATCCCAAAGCGGAAATCTTGAAAACAAACTCCTAGATAATTTAATTAGATAGAGAAAGTGAAGATAGATGCGGGAAGGATAGATTTTTGACAGGAGCTGGAAAAATATGATGATGATGGAGATGAAGATGACGAGAGACCGCCATAGTTGGGTGGCTCTGTTTTCTGATTGCTTCTGGCTTTGAAACCCCACTGGGCTGCTTGCCAGGTATTGTCACACGTGGGGACATCTGGGTTTGGCATCTCTTTTATCTCCGTAAGGGTATTCTGGCCACGCGATATAAAGGAGCGTGGCATTTGTCGATCTCAGATTCCCAATCATGTGCCTTGTGTCGTTACGTGGGTCGTATTCAGGCTTGATATTCCGAAGTAATATTAAAATTCTTCGAAAAGAGTCTATCTTAATCTTCATCTCCTACAGTGAAATAATTACTCTTTTTGTTTTATTTATATTATAATATTTATTTTTTAAAATATTTTATATTATTATAATATATTTAATTTGAAAATTTTAATAATATTAATAATTTAAATTATTTTTATTTTATCAAATATGACCCACCACTTCAATCACTATAATCTTATTTTAAATTATTACATTAATATTATATCCCACCACTTTAACTATTACTTCACTATTCTCTTATTTAAATAATAATATCAATCACTATTCTTCTATTTAAAATTATAATATCAAATACCCTGCACAAAATCAAAATATTACAAATTAGTTAGAACGGAGGAAGTATGAGACAAATATACTAGTGCAGAGAAAATGAGTAAATACTCATACAATTATATGAGTACAAGTATTTTAAATAATATATTTTTTAATTTTACTTTATTGAGGTATATTTTTAAAAATATTTATGTGTTCACACTTTATTTTTAATATATATATATATATATAATATAATATAATATAATATAATATAATGTATTTGATAAGATATATTATAGTGTAAAAATATAGCAACATTATATCAATTTATGAAGTATAAAAAATAAAATAATTAAAATAATATTATTTTGTTAAATATACTATTGCTATTTGATACATCTCATCGTATCTATCATGACTTCAATTATTAATATTTCTAAAATAATATAATATCAACTAAATTAAATAATTCATATAAACTTTAACTTCTACAATTTCTAAAATTCAAAATAAAATTCATTCAATACAATTGAAATAATAGGTAATTTTAATTCAATTGTTCTTGTTATTTCTTTCCATTGCCGAGTGTAAAGATTTGGATGTCTTCTCCTTCAAGATTCAAATATTTAACTTATTACACTTTGTTGCCAAATTAATATATTAGTTCCCAAAAATGTTACTAGCTTTTACAATTTCGTCAACTTCTTTGGCTTGTTAACATATGACTAGCTTTGGATCCCGTGTAAAGCACAAATTGTTTAAAAATAAATTATTTATATATATTTGAAATAAAAAAATATATTTAAAAATTAATATAATTAAAAGAATATAACTAACCAAGATTATTTAGTTTTAAAATTATTTTGTTGTCTAAATAAGTAAATATTATCGTTTAGTTATAAATTATAAATTTAACCATCATTTAAAATATGATCGAGAAGACCAACAAAATAGAAAGAGATCCTAATTCACATATTTTTGAAAATAAATATTTAAAATTTATTAAAAATAAAAATAAAAATATTTGTTCTCATTGTTAAAAAGTCAAAGTAGTGATTCATATCCACATAATTAAAATAAAAAAAATAAAGCAAATGAAATATTAAAAAGATTAAAAGCATACTGATTTATTCGTGTGGTTACTCGATATATTAGAAAATGCATATTTGAGTTGAAAAATGAAAAAGGAAAAAGAAAATAGTAGTAGATTAATAAACTTATTTTAAATACATATATCCATACTTTTATTGAACTCCTATAAAAATTAATTAAGATTGAGGCAATTTTTGAAAGAAGAAACTCTTACAAACTAAAATCATACTCACTTTGTATAAGTTAAATGTCCTAAGTTTTTGATTATGTTCAACACGGATTTTAAAATTTTCTAAAAACATATTTATGTATTATATTTTAAAAATATTTTTATTTACTTAATGTATTTATATGTTATACTTTTCAATATATTTAACATATATATATATATATATATATATATATATATATATAAAGTGTAATGTGTAGACAGTTATTCCACCCTATGCAAAAGTATACAGTTTCTGCACCTGTTTACCAGTAAACAGGTCTCCACCCTATGCAAATGCTCAAACAAGCCTAAATAAGAAGTAAACAATTACTTATATTTTGCTTAAATATTCGCACGCTCTAGGCCATGTGATGTGATTTGATCTTCTTAAGCTTGCTGACCACATCTTTTAAGGAAATCCTCTCATCCGGCAATTCTGCGGAGCACATTACTCCTAATTCCATTAGGTCCAAAAGACAACCGCGGATGATTGCATCCATGTCTCCACCATCTTTTGTTGTCACCAAGTTTCGATCTACAACTTCCAGGTCTCCACCATCTTTTGTTGTCACCAAGTTGCCATCTACAACTTCCAGGACCTTGCCCGGAAGGGAAGCACTGACCCAACTCCTCAGTCAATTCTCCGTTGAACATTTCACTGGTGGGATTCTTTCTCGAAAATGTCTCCAGCAACATTATGCCGTAGCTATATACATCTCCTTTCTTGGAAACTTTTCCTTCAGACCCATACTCTAGACAAGCAAAAAAATTCAGCAAATATAGCAAGAATTTCACATCACGCTCCCTTTTGTTCTACAAAAATTGTCTTAGAAATGTTAGCAAATACTTTAGGATTTATTTTACTTCCATATTTCCACCTAAACATTTTTCTCCTTTCGATTTTTAAAAGTCTATCTCAAACTGTGATTGTACTCGAGGACATTATGTTATTTTATACGACAATCAATTAAAGTGATACCATTAAACAAAAAATTGACAAGTGAGACTCTTTCTATGAGACATAAAAATTATTTTTCATTTTTAAAATGAAGATGACTAATGGAAAAAGATTTACCTGGCGCAATGTAGCCAAGGGTGCCCAAAGTCTTTGTTTGAGTATCGGGCTTATTTGCTGCCAAAACTTTAGAAATTCCAAAATCGGCAACATGGGCAACCATGTCATCGTCTAAAAGAACATTACTAGGCTTCAATTCACAGTGAACCACGGGATCTTACTGACCATGGTGGAGATATTCCAATGCCAATGCTACATCGAGCATTATGCTGACCCTTTGAAGGAGATCCAAGTAATAATTGTCAGAATATAACCACTTCCCAAGGCTTCCCTTTGCCATGTATTGCAGAATCAAGGCCCTTAATTCTAGGTTGGAGCATGAACTAATAACTTTGACAAGATTTCTATGCCGAACTCTCCGCAACACTTTACACTCTGCTTCAAAACTTTTGAAGGCTCCCTCATTTTGCAAATCTAAAATCTTCACAGCAACAATTGATCCATCAGAAAGCGTCCCCTTATACACAGACCCAAAACTACCCTCTCCAAGCAAGTTTTCTTGGCTGAAGTTATTTGTAGCATGACAAAGTTCTCTGTATGAAAACAATCTTTCCTCCATTAAAGGTAAAACACAAGTTGGCTCTGGCCTTTGCAAATTTTCTCTTCTGTACTTCCTCAGCAAAAGTAGGACAAAAATAGTGATTATCATTGAAGCAATGGCTAGAAGAGAGCATAGAAGCACAATCTTCCACCTTGATTTGTGGTCGTGGGCAGTGCCATAGGTGCAAAGCGGGACTTGTAAATTTGGCAGCCCACAGAGGGCTTCATTCCCCATAAACGACTCCACTGAAGCTTCTGAATGGGCCTTTACTTGGGATTTCACCGGATAGCTTATTAAAAGACAGGTTCAAGTATACGAGATGGGAGAGTGCTTGAAGGGTATTGGGTATGGTGCCTGATAAATTGTTGTTCGACAAATCCAAGTAGTCCAACGTTATCAAGCTGCCCAACGATTCAGGAATGGGACCCCATAACAAGTTTTCAGATAAGTTAAGTGAGCTGAGGCTTTCAAACGCTCCTATAATGTTTGAAATGTTACCTGAGATTTGGTTCTGCGATAAATCTATAGTCTCTAAGGTTTTTATTGGCCTAATGTCTAGGCTTCAATGCAAGGAGTTGGAAGATATATTCAAGAACAAGAGATTTTCAAGGCTCCACAAACTCAGAGGTATAGATGAGTTCAATGAATTAGCATCTAATGACAATTTCTGCAAATTGGTGCTAAGGTTTCCAATGCAGTAAGGAATTGATCCCGAGAGTTTATTCGTGGAGAGATCTAGTACTCCAACGGATCTCAAGAGACAAATCTCATCCGGCACAAGCCCTTCAATTGCATTATGATCGAGATACAGCCTCTGCAATCTTTCCATCCCAGCAACTGTGGATGGTATTGTCCCATACAGATTGTTACCACTCAGCACTAGTAAGTTGACATTTAAAAAACCGATTCCTCTTGGAATTTGTCCAGTTATATTGCATGAAAATGCAATAAACCACTGCAGAGAACTCGAAAAATTTCCAATAGATTTTGGTAGGACCCCGCCCAACGGATTGTTACCTATATCAAGCATCTCCATGGAGCTACAGTTAATCAGGCTAGTTAGAAAACTAAGTTCGTAGCTTCCTTCTTCCCTTCTTAATTTATTATCTCCCAAAGCAAGCCATTGTAGGAGTTTTAGGCGTCCGAAATTCATGGGAATTGTTCCATTTAACATGTTAGTAGATAAAGAAATAAAGTTGAGTTTTGACGAATTAGACAGATAGAGAGGTATTTCCCCACTAAAATGATTGCTATCTACTATAAATTTCTCAAGGTTAGGCAACCATAGTCCAGTAGTGGAGGGAAGAGTTCC
>JAUMHB010060843.1:0-34889 GCA_032359685.1 Pittosporum tobira
AGGCTTACGACAGCAAAGTGGCTGCGGCTAGAGATGGCTAGGCGGCAGCAAAGCAACTGCGGCGATGGCTAGGCTTATAACAGCAAAGTGGCTGCGGCTAGAAGAAGAGCACAATTACAGTGCAGAGAAAGACGAACGCAACCTGGTAGGCAGGTATAAGAAGAGCACAATTATAGTGCAAGAAGAGCACAATTATAATGCAAAAAGAGCACAATTATAGTGCAAAGAGCACAATTATAGTGCAAGAAGAGCACAATTATAGTGCAAGAAGAGCAGGAAGCATGTGAATGCAGACTGGTGGAGTAGGGAATAATAAAATTAGAGTTTCCGCCGACGGCTATGAAAGCCGCCGGCAGCAGCGGAAGCAAAATAATTTTAGGATCAAAAACTTAAATCTCTTGATACCATGTTGAAAGTAATATTTTATATTGAATCACTCATATAATGTACAAAAGAGACTTATTTATATAGGCTAGTAATACATGCAATATAATAGTGAAACCAATGTGGGACAAGAACCTATATAATCTAACAGTTCTTGCCCTTGACGATGCTTGAATGGGGTTTAGTCATTGTTTTCTCTATGCCTCTCTTTCTGTTTTACATTTTCTGGGGTTTAACCAGAACTGAGTTCAAATCATTATAGAGCTACAAGAATATTAGTTGGAATAACAACTGAACGAATTTCTAATGAGCATGATGATCTAGCATGCCTTATTCAATATTGAGACCCTTTATCGGGTTTTTGTTTGATTTTCCTCAGTGAAACGAATGTATGTATTTTCATGTTCTCTTTCATGTTACTAATTTATTTTTTTACCCTTTTTTTTTATTATTATTGCGTTTTACTCTTGTATTTTTTTATGATTAAAACTTGCTTCAATAATATTTGCAAACCATGGCTGAGAATCTACTCTATTGAAATATTGATGTCATCGAGATTGTGATTTTAATGTTGTTCCGATTTCCGAAACCGCTACCTTGATTAATGTGATTTCCAGGCTTACGTCACATATTATCTACAGTATTTTTTTAATAAGAAAGTGAGAGAGACATGTAATTTCAGAATATTTACTCTTTCCGAAAATGTGAGTCCGACCATTGAGCCATGCTTCATAATTAGAAAGATGAACACCGCAGAAATACATGTCACTAGGTCAAAAAAAAAAAATAAAAAAAAATAGGTGGATTCTAAAATTGGCATTAAAAAATTTTCAAAAAATATCCTTGAGTTATATTATAATATACCCGATAATTAATCACATGCGTTATAAAGATTAGAAGTCGACCGACAAAGAAAAAAAGAAAAAAGAGAGAGACTTGATTAACTGAGTCATGAGTTCATGACTATTAATTATAACGGCTATTCTAATAATTAAAACTTGATAGAACTGATATTAGAACAAGTTGATTCTTTTTATTTTTATTTCTTTAAACTCTGCAAGATTTTTCGATACATTTAATTAACATTTATTATTTTACGATGTTCTACAAGGAGAAGTTATCATTCTGCGGATAAACTTTTCTCCCAAATTACAACATCTGAACCTTTCTTTATATTGGTATCCGCCCTGTTTAGTGAGTAGTATTGATTAAAAACGAGAAAAAAGGAGAAAAAATAAAATCAAAGAGATAAATCGGTGATTCTTCTTTTCTTGGCCCATCAATTAGAGGTCCAATAGACTGTCAACATCGACAATAATAAAAGATAGTCAAGGCCCAAAAAGATAACGGATCGGGTTTTGAGTTCGTCGCGCTAACTGTGGTGTTCTATAATTACAGTCACAAAACCCTCGAAATCCCCTCTTTCTCGTTCCCCTTCTTCCCTGCTCACTGTCTCTCTTTTGAAACTCTACTCCATCCGGTTTTTGTTGCTGTAATTTATATCAATGAGCAGCTGGAGAACACTAATTCTGCGAATCGGCGAAAAATGCCCCGAGTATGGCGGAAACGTCGATTTTAAAGATCACATTGTCAGTATTGCTTTACTTCATTGTTTTACTTAACCTAGTTTTTTGCTTTTCATGACTAATATGAACCAGCTTTCTTGTTGTTTATATAAGCTTAGACACAAAAGTTTTGAACTTAAAATCTCTATTGGTTTTACTGTTTCTGTAATTGCAGGAGACATGTTTTGGTGTTCTTCGGAGAGAGCTAGAGCATTATGGAGATTCTGGAGATGATGATATTTTTCAGGTTAGTAGCTCTTTTCCTCTTGTCCAATAAGTTTATTTTATTATAGGCTGAATAAAAATTATACCACTCGGACAAGATATATAGAAAGAACTGCAGCTTATAAAGTATGGTTTATGGGGCCTCCATTTCTGGGATAGGACCGGACCGTTTATGGCATGCCTGTACTCCACAATTGGCTGCTAGGATTAGTCGGGCTATGATTTGTGTTATATTTCTCCTTTTGTTTTTCCCTTACCATAATTCGTGTTGCTGTTGTCAAAAGGTATTCATTTGTAAACTAGGGTTGCATGCAAAACGGTTTCGTTTTGTCCATGCCCGCGATTCGGAAGTAACTTACAGTTCATTTATGGTTTAGATGTTGGCCTCAGCAATGACTCTAGCTGTTGGTACCCCTCTCATCCTTTAAGGTGAGGTGCAGGGATCGAATCCCTTATGGGACTTAATCGAGAAATTATTATCTTGTTGAAGTTATATCCAATAGCCTGTTACGCCAAATTCTTGTAGGGTTGAGGTTAGGTAGGTTCTATGTCCTTTGCCAACTTAATGATAACAATTTTGATTAAAAAAATGCTGGCTTCATTAAGTTCGTTAACATTAAAATTTATGATAGTCTAATTTTGAATTATTGGATGTGAGTTCTAATGAGGCATGTTACTTAAACATCACATATTGATCGGTTATGACTTATGAGGCACACTGAAAAGTGTGAATGTTATATGGCATTTACATTTGCTTGTATAATGTGCAGTGCCTTTCTGTTTTATTATATGGGACGTTCTGTTTTATTATATGGATTATGGGACAACATTCTTTTGTTCAATGTGCTATTCTCAACATACTTTAAAATCCAGAAGCACACCATGCACAGTTTTAAGTAACTCCCTTTTCTTAATGGCAAGTTCAGTATTTTCTGGCACTTCCATAGAATTTTTAAATTTTAGGTAGCATACAAATAATTTACTTAATCCTTTCCATTGTGGCAGTTTTTTCTTGATTGTGCTGAGCAATTACCTCACAAGATTCCTCTGTATGGGACGGTGGTAAGTACATTATACCTTTTGATGTTGCTCCTTCATTTTTTCCCTACATTTTCTTTGCTTATCTATCTATGAATACCTCTACTTTGCTTATTCATCTATAGATACGTTGCCTGTAGATATTCGGTTAAGTTTTCTAAAAACTTGCTAAATTAGCTTTTTGGGAGGTTGGGGTTATTATTATTTGTGCTGTGAAAATATTTGGGAGTTCTTGAATTCCTGTAAACTATCCATAAACTTTAAAACCACAAGGGTTTCTTAAATTATGCATTGCATGTTGACTACTGAGCCCTCCAGTAAATTCTGCTGTATCGTTTTGCCTCTCTATGCAGGTAGGGTTGTTGAACTTGGAAAATGATGGTTTTGTCAAGAAAGTAGTGGAAAAAACTCAAGCTAATTTGCAAGTGAGCAAGCTCAAACCATGACTATGCAATGAGTCTTCTTTAGTTGTTATTTCCTGTTAACTAGCTGTGCTGTAATTTTTTAATGAGCTGAACAAGGTCTTTGATTTTTCCATTGCTTAAGTGACATTATGGTTATATATCTTAAATTAATGTTTGCCCTTGTATAAATTCCACAAATATTGGGTTCTACATAAAGTTGATGATTTAGCTGTTAATAATTTGTTGCCTTATTTTTATCCAAAATTTTGTTTCCATTAGTTAATCTGGTTAACTTTTTCTATTCGAAATTCTACCAGTATTTGGCTGTATTGGTATCGTCCTATTAATGTCATTTGGGTGGTCACCTGTGTGAAACTGGTGGCTCGTGCCGTATGTTGTTTAAGTTACATCTTAAGCTTTTAGAACAATTAATTTGTTTTCTGGATTGTAACATATTCTTGCTATCATATGGCTCTTTTCTTATTTTTCAGGAAGCTATGGATACTGGAAACTGCAGCAGGATCCGTATTTTGATGCGATTTCTGACTGTTTTGGTAGGTTTGCTGTCAGTCCGTCACTTGTTTGGTTTTATCATTCCATTTGGAGTCAAATTTGTACCATTACACATGTTATGTTTTGTCATTCTAAAGGGTATGCAGAGATTGTGACTTGTTTCAAACAAATAAAAAAAGTAGCATGGACTTTTACTTTTTTTCATGTACATGAGGGAAAATTTGAGGTTAGACATACTTCACAGGTGTTATGTCAAAAAATATTTCACCGTAATCCTTTGTCCTCCCATTCTGTTATTCAAATTTGTCTTTTTGTTAGAGTTGCAATAAGACAATAACTAAAAATGTTGGTAATGCTTTTCTGTTGTACAGATGTGCAGCAAAGTTGTACAGCCGAGCTCGTTACTGGTTGTGTTTGAAACATTATTATCATCTGCTGCGACAACAGTGGACGAGGAGAGAGGAAATCCGGCTTGGCAAGCATGTGCTGACTTTTACATTACTTGTATTCTATCCTGTCTTCCTTGGGGAGGATCTGAACTCATCGAGGTAGTATTCTATACCATTTGAAATATTTAATTTTTTTTTTGAAGTGAAAGTAAATTAATATTCTTGTTATTGTTTCCCTCTTGTGCAGCAAGTTCCAGAAGAGATTGAAAGGGTTATGGTTGGCATAGAAGCATACTTAAGTATTAGAAGACAAGTTTCTGATGTTGGTCTCCGTATCTTTGAGGATACTGCCAACACCGATAAAGTTCATGGTGAAAAGGTATATTATACACCATTCTAACGAGTTCTTTGAAGCAGTACCTGAGCAATATCTGCGTAATCTGCAGCCTTCGGGAACTTATTTTGTTTGAATCTTAAGAGGCAGAAACTCTTTGACTTCTATAATATATTATGATATATCCACAGGATTTCTTGGAAGATTTATGGGGGCGAATCCAAAATTTTTCCAACAGTGGGTGGAAACTTGATAGTGGTATTTTATCTTTTACCTAATTCCTTTAGCAATTTTAGTATTTAAACTCGTTTATTACCCACCCTACAGAAAAACAAATCCTATATTATATTTAAAATTTTCCTTTACAGTTCCTAGACCACACCTTGCATTTGAACCACAACTGGTTTCTGGAAGATCTCATGATTTTGGACCCATCACCTGCCCCCGGCATCCAGATCCCCCTGCAGCAGGATTCTCTGGGATTGCCTTTGGCAAACAAAAGCATGATGCTGAGCTGAAATATCCTCAAAGGATACGCAGGCTTAACATATTTCCTCCCAATAAAACTGAGGTAATTAATTTATTAGTTTAGGACGTACTATTATCCATCATTATGTGCATTTACTACACGTTTATGGACGCTTTATGCAAACTCTTCTATTTTTGGTCTTTATTAAATGCATATTTTAACTAATTTTGTTACATACCTACCGGATGGCAGGACTTGCAACCTATAGATCGCTTTGTCGTGGAAGAGTATTTGTTGGACGTGCTTCTATTCTTGAATGGCTGGTTTGTAGACCGTTATTAAATACTCATCTTTACCTTTATAATCATTATAAATTAATTTGTCATTAGCATTTTTGCTTCATGTATTGTATATTTGTATTCAATCTTGTAGCTTACTAATCAATACATTTTGTTGGATGTGTATCAATCCGCATTTCCTGGATGGATTAGTCAATAGCTTGGAATGGAAAGTTTTTTGTACTAGTTTTATCTCTTGTGCTGCTTCACTCATTTTTTTCTTGTTTCTTGATTTATGGAAAGCTAGTCGTAAGGAATGTGCTTCTTACATGGTGGGTCTTCCTGTTCCTTTCCGATATGAGTATCTAATGGCTGAGACAATATTCTCTCAGGTAAATATTGATGATTTTCATTTTTTTATTGTTGCTATTTATCGATTTACAAACCAATAATTAACACTTTTTTTTTTCTGTTCCTTCTTGCAGCTTCTTTTACTACCACAACCTCCATTTAAGCCAATATATTACACATTGGTTATCATTGACCTTTGCAAGGTATTGTGCAACCCAACCTAGTGACTACTACGCCATGCTTCCTTTTTCTTTCTTCTTGCATTATTAAGACTTCAAGATGCGTACACTATTGATAAAATTTCTTGAGTCTGTATAGGTCGTACTAACTAAAATTTATCACTATTAGGCTCTTCCAGGGGCATTCCCATCAGTTGTAGCTGGTGCGGTCCGTGTTCTTTTTGATAAAATTGCAGAGTTGGATATGGAGTGTCGAACACGCCTCATCCTTTGGTTCTCTCACCATTTGTAAGATAAGCTTCTAATGTTTCATTAGTATGACAGGTTTAATTTTTGTGTTTTTATGGTAAAACAATCATTCAAATTATATTCTTTCTTTTAATATATGCATCAATTGTTGATCTTGCAGATCAAATTTTCAATTTGTTTGGCCATGGGAAGAATGGGCTTATGTATTGAACCTTCCAAAATGGGCTCCAAAACGTGTATTTGTTCAGGAGGTTTTGGAAAGAGAAGTACGTCTGTCATACTGGGACAAAGTTAAGCAGGTAAACCGACTAGTAAAAATCGATTCATGTCAAAGGACAATGAGGGATCAAGTCATCCTTCATTATGCATGTTCAATTTCCATGCTTCACATTAAATCATTTTTGTGACTTTGTTTATATTTTCTTCCCTTTTAGAGTATAGAAAATGCTGCCGCTCTAGAGGAGCTCCTTCCGCCAAAGGGTGGACCAGACTTCAAATACAGCACAGAAGACGGGGGTACAACCGAACATGCACTTTCCACGGAACTCAAAGGTATGGTGAGAGGGAGAAAAATGGCTCGTGAGGTTATATTATGGATGGACGAAAGTGTTTTCCCGGTCCACGGTTATGATATTGCCCTCAAAGTGATTGTTCGAACACTTCTTGACATTGGGTCAAAAAGCTTTACTCATCTCATTACCGTCTTAGAGAGATACGGCCAAGTCATTTCAAAGATATGTCCCGATCAAGACAAACAGATTTTGCTGATAGAGGAAGTGAGTTCTTTTTGGAAAAACAGTGCTCAGATGACAGCCTTAACAATTGATAGAATGATGGGTTATCGGCTTATATCCAATTTGGCCATTGTGAGATGGGCCTTCTCTCCAACAAACATTGACCAGTTTCATACGTCTGATCGTTTATGGGAGGTAATTTTCTCTCTTTTATGTTATGTTATTTTGTTTTGAAATTATTTATTGGTTTGTTGTTTATATAATAATCTCCCGTTTTCGGTTAACAGATTCTCAGGAATGCTGTTCATAAAACGTACAATCGTATTTCCGATCTAAGGAAAGAGATTTTATCCCTCAAGAAGAGTGTTGTGTCTGCCGAAGAAACTGCATCCAAAGCTAAAGCTGAGTTGGACACTGCCGAGGCAAAGCTTATGCTTGTGGATGGCGAACCGGTCGTGAGTGAAAACCCTGTGAGAATGAAGCGTTTGAAGTTGAGTGCCGAAAAGGCGAAAGAGGAGGAAGTGTCCATTAGGGAAACTTTAGAGGCAAAAGAGGCTCTTCTTGCTCGAGCACTCGACGAGATTGAGGTTCTTACGACATATATTACTCTTCTCTTTTTTCACTTTGTTACTTCTTAAATAAGTGGGTGTACCTGTTGGAGATATATAACATATGAGATATATTAGCAAAAATATGTTGATCTAGTAACTTTATTTGTCTTGCTGCTGTAACTGTATCCTCTAGTTTGACATGATATTCTATTATGGTATCTTTTGAAACAGTTAAGGGTTTGCTTGGTAAAACTAGTGATGATTCCACCAATTTGGCTCAAGTTTTAATTTGCACTTTTTGTGTTTACAGGCTTTGTTCCTGTCATTGTATAAAAACTTCTCAAATGTGTTGATGAATCGGCTACATGATGCTTTTGGAGAGCAGTCTGGTCAGGGTGACGAAATGGCCATTGATCTCGAAGATTCATCTGCAATGGAGTTGGACCAAGAGAAAGGAAGAACAAAGAAAAGGTACTACAAATTTTTGATGGTTGGTATATCTGTGTTAATTAGTCATTTGACTTCCATCTTTATAACCTTGTTTCCTTTTTAATCTACTTTCCGTGAACTTGACAGTAGCGGGTGTCGTGGTGGTTACAGTGTGACTGAGAAGGAGCAATGGTGTTTATCAACTCTAGGTTATGTTAAGGCCTTTTCAAGGCAATATGCTTCCGAGGTAACTTGCTATTCCTACTTTTCAAGGCAATATGAATTTTTTTTTCCTCTCTCTCATAAGGAGGCACCCATAGCACTACTCTTTAGGCTTTGGGTGTGCACCGGATAAACCCCTAAGTGCTTTTTTTGACTCCTGGAAATAGAATTCAGTTATTTAATTGATCTTTCTTTAGAAGTCCTTAAAAATTGAGAAGCATGGAAAGGTTTCATAAAATTAGAAATCTCTTTCTGCAAATTTTTGTAATTTGGCCGTGAAAAATTACTTTCCTTTTGAGAAGTTGTTTACAGTTAAAAATTTACGCCCTTCATGATTGTGCTGTGTTCAACAGATATGGGCCCACATTGAGAAGTTAGACGCAGAGTTGTTCGGGGGAAATGTGCATCCTCTATTCCAGAAAGCACTTTATTCTGGTCTGCGTCGACCTATGAATGACTGAGCTATAAATTTGGTGCATGCCTGCACTATATGTGATTTGTTCTGCTCACCAGTGTATCTCTCATGACTTGTCAAAAAAAAAAATTAAAATAACAGTCGATGTGTCTCTCTAGATTGGCGAGTGTAAAATTGCGAAGCAATAGTTTGTGAATTATGTAGTCGGCATTTGATTTGATACTGATGTACAATTCAGAAGTTAGAGAAAACAGCAAAATGTAGGCAATGGTTACAGGGAAGACCTCTTTTTAGACTTTGAGACAAGGATTTGTTCAACTTTAATGATGCATTTGTTATTTTTGATCTTTTTCAACTCTTGTAATTGAGAAAATATTATTTTGTTGAAGATATATCTCCAATAGCCTTATTTATTTTAGGGTAGAGGTCCACTAAAAAAAAAAATTAATAAATAAATAAAAACATAGGGTGGAATTTGGGCTCTCTATCTCTCTTATCCACCTTAATAATAAATAAATTTTTTAAAAGAAAAAAAAAATAAATAGCCGCTTCTCACTTTCCCAGAGCGAGCAAAATGCGGGAGGATTATTCTGGTTGGCTTATTATACCGAGGATGATTAGCAGTAGCTTTACAGCTTCTTCTAGCACGAATCTTCGATAACTTCACTTGGATATCAAATAAGTAGAATGAATTATTGATCATTTATTCATAATTGTTTTTCCATTCAGAAATCAGAAGTTGAAATGCATAGAAAGACTTATAGTTTGCTGGTTGGAAGGCCAACAGGAGTAGCTCTTGACCTTTTCTCCACGGTGCGGGAAAGCTGCTTCACTGCCTCTTTCGGTAGATGGCGGGGCCGGCTTAGCCACAGTCCTCCGTCAACTACAATGACTGTTCCATTGATGTATTTACCTTCGCAATAACAAGGGAATTAGTTTGTGATAAATTAAAAACCAAATAAATTAAATAAAAAAGGGAAAGAGAACATTATATAGTTGGAATCCAGAATTGCAGAGTTATAAAAGTTGGTAACAGAATATGAGACGGAGAGATTGAAGAGTAGATTGCGAAAAATAAAAATAAAAAATTAATAATTTCTGGAATTCTCTCGAAAGCCCATTTGTCAAGCACATCCGTAACAATTAAAAACTACATAACTACGCAAGATAAGGTAAGTAAATTGATGTAATGGTATAATATTAATATGAAGGGCCAAATATATTACACATGGTAGCCACAGGCCAAAGGGTAATAACGAACAACTATAAATAACCGAAAGCCAAGTGCTATATGAATTCGCAGGGAGGTTACTGGATATGGACTCTTTTTTTTTTCTTTTTTCTTTTTTTTTTGAATAAGATTACTGTATACAAAGTTTCTAGAAATTTCATTAGAATCTTGATCATGTCACTTATACCAAATTCCTCAAAATGAGGTTATAAGTAATGTGTGTGTCTGTACAAACATATATATATATATATATATATATATAAATGCTTCTATGTTGTTGTCTAGAGATTTCATAAGAATTTCTTAAGATGCAAAATACAACCTGCCGCTTTTCATAGAGCAGAATGTTTGAAATAAAGAATAAGGATGTTAGGGTGCACGAGATTTGAGAAGAAACCCTTATATAGTTATACATTAAATCCAGAGAAGAAAGTGCTCCTCGCTTCTCATATACTGCTAAACTGTAGTCCAACTTGGAGAGGAATTCTGAAATCTGATTATGAGGAAACTCCAATGGTTGAGACCTATGCCTGGTATATGATCTACTCTCTGTTCAAAGATTATAGAGATACTTTTGAATGTTTGTGAAATCCTAAAATTCAAATTATGATATAAATTTGGTAAATTTTCAAAATTGCAAAGTTTGTACATGGTAGTATTTTTCTGTAGTTTACAACAGTAAGTTTGACATAAATCAAGATTTCAAAAATATACTACATTAAAACACATAGGTATCTCTCTAATTTTGGAACACGGAGAGTATTAGAAATCAAGTCTTCCACCAAAAAATAAATAAATAAATAAATAAATAATGCAAATAAAATAAATGTCTGTTATCGTCAGTTTTAAGGGCAAAAGTTTACTAACCAGCTTCTGATGCAAGGTAGAGTGCTGCTACAGCAATATCCCACTTTTCTCCGAGTTTATAGAGAGGTATGGTATCTCTAGCTTTGCTATCTATCTCTTCAGGCCCCAGTTTCCTCATGCCAGTAGTATCAGCGATGGGGCCAGGTGCAATCCCATTGACTCTGATGTCATAGTCAGTACCCCACTCCAGAGCCAAATTTCTTGTAATGGCATCGACAGCTGACTGGAGTACAGATAAAATTAATACTAAAAACCTTGGGGGCAGAAAGTCAACATTTTTGAATTAACAGTAGTCAAACCTTGGCTGCAGATACATGGATTTGATAAAAAGCTGCTGTGTAATGCAAAGTAGCACTGATATTCAATATGGTTCCGCCACTAGATGAGTTCCTTCCTGGGCCTCCCTTCTTGAGATACTTAAGTGCTTCATGGCACATTGTGAAGGTACCAACAGAGTCAATATCCATCACTGTAAAAGGTAGTCACATACACATTAGCTTTCCAACTTGTCTGAAGAACTAGATGCTACCATCTAGAAGACTAGAAAGTGATTGTCTTAAACTTGGGGTCTATATTAAGTAAAGTAAAGATCAGAGAATCTATTTTGGAAGTGATGTAAGCAAAACTAAAAGTCAATAATATACTCTCTGACGCCCTGCCCAAGTACCTTCAATAATCGGGCTGGATCAACAATACCTATTACTAATCTTAATTTCAAGTATATAAATATCATCATTCAACCATACTTCTAGGGCGATCAAGGACTCCCTCGAACAATTATTAATTTATTTTCACAATATTCACAGTAGGCATTTAAATTAATTCAATTCAACAGTTCGAAAATATAAACACAGCATATACCTGAGCATGGCCATTCGTCAAGTAATAACATTCATGCAATTTCAATTGCACGATGGAATGCAATTAACATGTCATGGTAATTTCTATTAATGATGCTGATTGTCAATTGAACGCAGACAAAAATTATTTCTATACTAAGTAACATTACAGCTCATCAAATTTATTGAATTGTTTGAATTTTCTCGTGCACAACAAAGGGAAATTATACTTGATCTTACAACTTAAATTGCAAGTAAATGGGGGAACAAATAAAATAAGAAAATCAATTATAAAACATCACATCAGTTACGAAAGGAAATATGAAAATATTGTAACACAACTGAAGTTCTTGGTACTAATTAAATTTCAATGAATATAACTATAAGAAAGAATCCCAGTATCCCACGTACAATATTCTGAGAGCATCTTCAAAGCTACAAGACCATACCTGTTCGAAATCCATTAGGGGACAAATCCTCAGCTGACACAAGAAAATTGCCAGCTGCACCATTGACAAGAATATCGAGCTTTCCAAAATGCTTGACAGTTGATTCCACCACTCTTTTTGCATCTTCCTGTTTGCGAACATCACCCTCAAAGCCAACAGCCTATTAAAAGGAGTACAAACGAGGAGGGGGGTAGGGTAATGTTAGATAGTATATCAAACATTTCACTTAATGTCATATCAAACTAACACAACCACCATGGAAGAATGTCTAAACATGGACTTGATGATTAGATAACACATTATGTGTTATGCAAAATGAGTCTCATTAGTAAAATTTGCAAACTTTAAGGATATATTTTCACAATTATGTATGGGATCTGGGGAAATTAGTGCATGAGCTCACTTCCACCAACACATTAAAAGATCTATTTTTTATTGATATGAGCAGAGGGAGTGATCAAAAGGGCAGCTGTACAAGACCCTAGTGAGCAATTACAAGGATGAAACTGTAATATACCGGAATGCCAAGAGATTGGAGAGTGGCGACAGCAGAGTCAAGAACAGACTTGCGGCGGCCCATGATAGCCACAGAGGCACCATGTTTACCGAATTGGGTCGACATTTCAAACCCGATTCCAGACCCACCACCCGTCAATAGGACCACCTTCCCTCTCAGTATATCTGCTTTGAAGGGGCTCTCCATTTGATTTATGAACACCCTTTACTACTTTCAATTTGATGACCCAAAATCAAAGACTCACTTTCTGTCTATCTTATCTCCGCCGGTGACCGGATTAATTTTAACGCGGTGGACAGAACGACAGGCAGTGACAAACACTAACCACCCAGAGTCACTGTTATAAGAGTAGAAGAATATGCTTTTAACGGCTTTCCTTTGTTTGGGGTGAACGATCATTTTTAACCCAAGTACGTAACGTCCATAGCTTCGCGGGAAAACGTCAAACCCTAATTTGGAAATTAATTTTTATGATACAAATTGCCATTTATTGAAAAACATTTATGAATTGGTATTGTGATTTTTGAAAGAGACACGATATTAGGCCTTTCAATTTATGGGATCATTACTAAAATACCAAGTTTATCTTGTTTATTAAACATTTATTTATTTATTTATATTTTATCTGGAAAATTATTTGTTTAATCTCAATAAATTTAAATAAAATTTAAAATTTCAGATTTTGTGAAGGATTTAAAATTAAAGGCTAACATGTTATTTACAGTATGTGATAAAAAATTAAAAACAATATTCAATTATGTACTCATAATCCCATATCCGCAACTTTTTTTTTTTTTGGTCTTCTGAAACTAAATTCAAGTCATCTAAAATGACCCAAAGTTCAAATACGGGAACTAGGAGTGTAAATGAGTCGAATTAAATCGGATATTGACGTGTTCATATATTTAATGAACTTGAAATGAAGTTTGTGTATGTCTCGTTTGGCTATCGAATCAAGACCGAATATGAATCGAGTCCGAATAATTTGAAGTTTTCGAGCGAATACTATCGAACATCAATATAAAAAAATAATCTGATAACGTCCAAATAATTTATCGAACTTTAAAATGTGCTCATATTCTACTTGTTAATATTTCAAATCGAACTCAAATTAAATTTTTAACCGAACGATCTCGAATAAATCTTGAATTGTTTAATTCTCTTTACATGTTTAACAGGAATATTAGGCAATTCCTAATCGTGCCCTCAAGCCACGGCCCTTAGTGTTTCCCACTCTAGTCCTTTTTCAAGCCCAAACTAGAAAATCCAAGATTTTATTGTCAGGCTTTAGCTCAGGTTCATCCAATGTTTTGGGTAAAACCATGAAACTTCAAGGAAATATATTATAGTCAAAGAAAAGAAAAATGTCAGTTATTTCCTACTCCATCAGTACGAACTTTAAAATATATTAATAAATCGATATTTTTTCAAAAATAAATGTTATTCCATCTTTTTCAAAAAAAATGTAATGCTTATCTTTTTTATTCATTCTAAATTAAGTGCAGCGTTTTTTTTTTTTTTAAATTTAAGAATATAAATTGTTGAACTTATCATTACTTTATTAAATATGATATACCACTTTAACCAATATCCTAACAAAATGACTGACCAATTTAATCATTATTTCAATATTATATTTTACTATTTTAATTACTATTCTATTATCTAATTTATAATATTATAAGAGTAATTTAAACAAACTTTTTATAATTAAATATATTTTTAAAAGTAAATGTTACATCTCATTTATAAAATTAGAACATTCTTAAAAAATTATCATTTGGTGAAATTTGAAAGACGCGTTTAATATTTTATAAAAAATGATAATATAAATTTAGATCAGTACTTAAACTGTCATCACTTTTTTTTAATTTATATTCAAAAATAAATTTAAAAAACTAAACGGACAGTAACCCAATGGTAAGTTGGTAACATCTCTTCTCCCAATAGAGATGTGAGAGGTTTGAATTCTTGAATAGTCAGTGAATATATTAAAAATATCAATAAAATTTAATTATTATACGAATATATGTGAATTGTGTTATTTTTTAGAAAATTATAAACGGTTAACTGTTGAGATTGATTATAAATTAAAATAAAAAATAAAAACTTAGAACACCGATTGTGCGTGAAAATCGGATTAATTATAAATAGAGTGCCGCGTGCCGCACGAGGAGACTATATTGGTGTGCCTCATTCAATACAATAATTGGTGTTCCCCACGAAGAAGGTTAGCCACCAAGGTGGCTAAACCAGTGGTTTGGTTCGGTTGAACCCAATAAACACCGACCCAATTAATAAGAGAATTAGATTAATTAAATTTATAATTTATTTATTAATTACATTTTTTTAAGTTAAAAAAATATTTATTATTAATTTTTGAAAATAAATTGATTATATTGTTATATTTAATTTATAAAAAAATTAAATTAATAAAAAAATTAATTTTTAAATAATTAATTTTTAAAAATAAACTATAATCAATTCCAATAATTACAGCCAAACAAAGCCTTTTTCATACTCCTCACACAATTAATAAAATGCAAAAAGTAATAACTTACGCATGTTTAACAAATGTTATTATAACGTTTTTGTTGAATAAAATGTGTTATTATAACGTTATAATTCATATTATTTAAGTTTTAAATAGATTGAAAAGGATCATTCACGTGTTTAACTTGTTTAGTGTAATACTTGTGTGATATGAAATATAAATCCAAATCTGTTGTCTCATTTGTTATCTCATCTCACTTGTTATTTTATCTGATGTCTTAAATATAATTTAACAGTTGTATTGAATTTAAATTGTATAAAATTTACAATTATTTTTTATAATTAATAAAATTAAATATAATACAACTATTAAATTAAATTTAAAATAACAAATAAAACAATAAATGATATAGCAGATTTGGACTCATGAAATATACTAACATGAGTGACTTGCTATTTATCATTTTGAATTGAATACTTGTCAGGGGTCTGACGTGTATCATCTGGCTGGGAGCACAAAATTTTAAAAAATAATTATTTTTACAAACTAAAGAAAAGGTACTAGTAGTTTGAAGGGCAGTCACAAAATTCCCTAAATCTGTTGAGCTAACACATTTATGGCACACCCACCACACGGATTCCACTGAAATAGAGACAGATGATCAGCCAGTTGATCGAACCCATTGTAGCCGAACTATACTTTTTATGTGCCCAAACAATTTTTCACTAAATTATTGATAGACTTATTATTTTTATTTTTATTTACAAAATCTAGCAGGGTCCCTCCAAATTCATTGTACAAGATAAAAGGAAAACCCCCAGAAGAATTCTTGGACGGAAGAGAAATAAACTATCAAACTTGGAATCACAATGCTTAAACAAACCTTATAATTACTGTTGTGAAATGAAACTAAACTGTTCAAATTAAGCTCGTGTTCGTTTGGTTAAAAGTTTTATTCAAACTCGACTCAAAATATTAACAAATATAATATAACATTCTCAATTTGCTATCTTCTATTAATACCCAAAATTATTTGCTCCAAAAATTCAAACTATCCATATTCAATACCTAATTACGCACGACTTGATAGTCAAACAGGAGTAAAACAAATTTCACGAAACAAATCTGATTAACTTAATACTTAGCTCAACTTGACTCATTTATACACATAATTTATTAATACATAAAGAATTCCTGGAGGAAGCCAATGAAAAAGTAGGATGAATTATCAAATTTGGAATCAGAATGGTTAAACAAATCTTATAATTTGTCAAAATTGGTGTATAATATTAATTCCAGAAGCAAAAGCCAAGTTGAGTGTCTCATTGCTTGTTGGCCGACCGAAGGAAATTAGGTTGGTGACAAACAAATGAGACCATGAAATTGTTGGGCGGGCCCATCCTCCCCTTTGGTTGTGCTAACCTATGCCGCCCTGGAAGTAATGCTAACCTATGCCGCCCTGGAAGTAACCAACCAACCAAACCCACCTCAAAAAAAAATAAAAATAAATAAATAATAAAAGAGAGACAAAACCACCTCAATTTCCTCTCCGCCGGCTGCCCTGGCTGCTGCCTCCTGCATGTTGTAGTATTATAAGTATTAATTTCATTCCTACAAAGAGGCTACTACATACTGCATATCCTGAAGCTAATATGTTCTTTTTACTCGGCTTCGCCTAATTCTTCATTTGGTCCCTACTTTCACTAATCACCCAGCCCATACATAATTAATTACAGTAAGTAATAAATTTAGGGTAATGGTCAATGCACACCCTGCACTACTGCCTATGATATACTCAAAACCACTAATGTAAATTCATGCGTTGTGAAGAACTAGGTGCTTCATAGTGCTCTAGGCAAAGGCACATAAATAGTTTTAACTTCAAAAACTCCTAAGATCAATCAATATTTATTTGAGTATTTTACATTTAACTCATTTGTAACTATTCGTGATCTGCGTGGACATTGAGAATTTAAAGTATCATTATGTACTACACTATCTCTTTTTCAAATTAATAGTCGTTTTAGCTCAATAGATACATATTAATATTTACAGCCAACAACAAATATTAGTGTATATAATTTTATTTCTGTTTTTATTAAAAGTTGTGAACAATAGAGAGAAATAAGATAAATAATTTTAAGGAATCAAAACTCCTTGAAAAGAAGTGAGAGATTAGAGATGACCTAGGAAAATAATTACTAGATTCTTCCAGAAAATTACAAACGACAATTATTTTAAAATAATTTTTTCATATTAAAAAGACTATTATTTTAAAATGAATGAAGTACAATGTAGTTTAATCATATGATTATTTCTCTATTTGTATAATCAATTACTGATGATTTGATTGCAAAATACTCCATAACTAGTGTTAATTATGAATTAGTTCCATAGACACACACGCACCATTTCCTTGTGAATTATGATCGACAACATAGCCATGGTTTTCAGCAGGGTGTCATATTTTTTTGTCAAACTAATAGCTATACCAAATAATGACATTTTTTTGCTTCAATATTGTCAACTGCAAGAGTTCCCATTTTTGTAATTATAGAATTACTTCCTTTCCTATCTCGTGTTCCCATCAATCATCTATGTTGATGGTGAAAGGTGAAAAGCTGTAGGTTAGAAATCCCAAGTTCCATAACAATTATAATAAATACAACTGGCAATTAGCACCATTTTATATTTGAAGCAGAAGCAAACCCCCACCCCCACCTCGCGTCCAAAACGAAGAGAATACACGTACTAGCACACAGTTAAAAAGAGAAGCGCCATACTCGCATTTCTCTGAACAAGCTCCAACTTGTCAAATAAGTCAGATGGAAGCCATGAACAATTGGCTATCTTTCCCTATGCACGAGACTTTCAACCAAGATTTCGCGATTCGCCGGTTCTGCCCCGCCAGAGTCGAGCAAGAACAAGGAGAGTGGGAGGAGGAACTACATAACACACTAAACGAGATTGACCTGTGGTCTCCCTCCGATCACATCACCGCCGGAATCCCCACCTTGCCGGATTCCGAGGAGGAACAGTTTGTCGATAGTTTCTTTAACATGGATTCATACGACAAAGATAATAAAATCGAGCACGAGGCGTTTGATCAGTTCGATGATGATCTTGAGAACTTTTCGATCAATATTGAAGATATTTACGGCGACATACCGATGATGATTGACGGGGACGAGTTGGATATGAGCAGCTCATGTGAAGATATCGTAGTAGTTGAAAAAGGGGTTCCTAATAACAGTACTCATATAGAGAAGGTTAGCCATGGGGTGGACCAGGGGCTGAACCTGGTGCATTTGCTCTTGGCTTGTGCCGAGGCCGTGGGCTGCAGGGACACTGATCTTGCAGACTCAATTCTCAGCCAAATCTGGCCATCTGTAAATCCCTGGGGCGATTCGTTGCAACGAGTTTCTTGTTGCTTTGCCATGGGATTGAAGTCAAGATTATCGCTTCTTTCTAGTGTGAATGCAAATGGGACATTCACAAATGGTGCAGGGAATGTGTCGTTAATCACTAGAGGGGAAAAAGCAGAAGCTTTTAAATTACTTCACCAAACAACCCCTTATATCAATTTCGGATTCATGGCTGCAAATGATGCTATTTTACAAGCTGCAGAAGGGAAGGAATTCTTGCATATTATAGATATAGGAATGGAACATACATTTCAATGGCCTTCCTTGGTAAGAACCCTAGCATCCCGAAATGGGGGACCCCCAAAACTAGTCCGAATCACGGGCATCATCGGAGAAATTCAAGATTTCTCCGCGAATGACTACTATATGCAAGAAATTGTTGACAAAGCGAAGGTGCACGGCATTGCTATGGAATTCTGCAGGATAGCAGAGCCAGCAACGCCGTCGTTATTGACCAAAGAAAATCTAAACTTGAGGGAAGGAGAAGCTCTTTTTGTCAATAGTATAATGCATCTGCACAAGCATGTCAAAGAGAGTAGAGGGACCCTCAAGAACATCCTCCAAGCCATCAAGAAACTAGGCCCAACCCTACTGACAGTGGTGGAACCGGACGCGAACCACAATGGGCCGTTCTTTCTGGGCCGATTCCTCGAATCCCTCCACTATTATTCAGCAATTTTTGACTCTCTCGAAGCTTGCCTACCAAGAACCAGCCCAGAAAGGTCAAAAATAGAGAAATTCTACTTTGCAGAGGAAATTCAGAACATTGTGGCGTATGAAGGAACGGATAGGATCGAAAGGCACGAACGGGCGGATCAATGGAGAAGGCAATTGAGCCGGGCTGGGTTCCAAGGAGTGGGATTGAAGTGTAGCAGTCAAGTTACGTTGATGGTATCGGGTTATGAGTGTGATGGGTACACTCTGGCTACTGAGAAAGGTTGCCTTCTACTTGGCTGGAGAGGGAGACCCATAATGCTAGCATCTGCATGGCAAGTTAACAATGTTTCGGCGTCCTAAAGTACTAGTCACAAAAATTAATACAATTACTTTGCAATTAGTTTTGAAATAAAGAGGGGGTACTCTTATTGTGGATGATTCCCCTACAAACTATGAGTTGCCCAGAACCAGAAAATGCTGGTTCCAGTCGCATTCTTTTATTGATTCTTACATTCTGTTTTCTGGTAGACCTGTCTTCTCTATTGCACACCATGGTGTTGAATTCATTATTCTTTTTTACTTTTTTGAATTACCATGTTGTTAATTGTTATGCAGCTTCATTATTGTTTAGCTAAAATGTATTTTTGACTATGTATTTTTATTACTTTTAGATATGGGACCATGACAAAAGCATTTTTTTAAATCGAACTTCAATGTTCATACATTTTAAGAAATTGAACATTCTGACCAAAATTTTGTCCAATTTTGGTCGGAAAGTGACGTTATGCTTTTTCTTAAGGGTAATATCATAATTTCATTGGATTAATATGGCATAATATGACATTGAACCCCAAAAAAAGAAAACATTTAGAAATCAAACTTTAAATTATGTAAATTTTTAGAAATCAAATTTTTCTTACCAACTCACCTAAATAACTTCAATCTATCTTCCTTTTTTTTAAACCTAATTTATTTTCTTGGTTAATAAATTTTATTAGCATTAGTTTTGTAATTATAATTTATAGAAATGTGTACTTAATTATCATTATTTATTATATTAAGTAAGTAACAGTATACCACAAGTCTTAATTTTATTCATAACTTTAATTTACATTGATAATATGTGACACTATTCTTATTATTTAAGGGCACGTAATATTCTATTACATTTATACTTTTTTTTTCTAGTTAACTAGTTATCATTATTTATTCATAATATTATTTTTAATTTACAATATTATTGCATTATAATTTTAATTTATTATTAGTTAGATTGTTACTTAATTATCATTATTTTCCTTTGTTAAATGTCTAGAAGTTCATGATAATAATAATTTAGTATTAATTATTAAATTAATTTAACTAATTTTTTAATAGTTTCAATTTATATTCAAAATAAAAAATATAGTATATTTATTCTTTATAACACTATAGTTATCATTGTTTACTTTATTAAATAGTATTATATTATTATTAGTAATTTTATTTTACCTTATAATTTAAATTAATATTTATTTACAATATATTTTTAGTTATCATTATTTAATAGTTATGATTTCTGAAATTATATATATATTGAACTTTAATTTCGATTTTATTTTTATTTTTTTTAGAGTTAAGGTTCAATGTTTAAAATTGCAAAAAAAAAAAAAACAAAAAAAATAATAATTTCTGGAGGTTTGATATGTAAAATACCAATTATACCATTTTTCCGTTCAATTAATTACTTTGCGTTAATCGAAATGTTCAATTTCTAAAAATATATAAACATTGATGTTCAATTTGAAAAAAAAAATTTGTCAAAATCTAATATCTAAAAGTGATAAAAACACAAGGTCAAAAATATCTTTTAGCCTTATTATTTCAATTTTCACTCTCCAGTAACAGTTGTCTCCTAAGATGTGTGAATAATTATCTTTGTAAATAAATATAATTTACACATGCACCTTGCTTATTTTGAAACCATGAAACAAAAACCTAAAGAATGTATAGCAACTAAAAATCCTACCAGGGTTTTTTATGTAGTTATGAGGCTTTCTACTTTTGCAATAGCTTTAAAGTTCTACCATGTTTGAAATAAATTTACGTAACCTGTTATAATTTTTTTCTCGGTAATTTTCTTGTACAACTTGGTATTCTAATTTTCTCGGTAATTTATGCTGGATGACAAAAAGATAAAGTCAAAATATCACAAGATGCATGATATGATTACACCAAATCAATGATAACTGCAAAATAAGTGAACCTGCTGTAACAAACCAGACAGCCGTTCCCTTAGGTCTTGGATCATATGTGAAAAAGGGTACACTTTCATCGCAAGAACAACACTCAGATTTAATCCTCCCTATTACCAATAATAATATATTATGCACAAATCTTCACAGAATACAATTGAGAATGTATATATATGTTCACATTAATCACACAACCGAGAAACATGTATGAGATGATATATGAAGCCATATTATTAGTTAGATGCCTTGTGCACCTGTGCTCTGGTTTGGGGGCAAGCCTCAGCCATTACACGTAGGCGATTGGTGATTTCGGTGAAGGATGGCCTGACCATAGGATTAGGAGCCCAACACTTCTCCATTAGTCTTTTCCATTCAAGATCGCAGTAGGGAGGAATAGCTGGCCTCAGGGTGTTATTCACAATTCCTCCTGAATTAAAAAATAAATAAAAGTAAAAATTAAACTAAACTAAATAAAAATTCAACATGAAACCTATGTAGCCTCAGCCCAAGTAATAGCTGATAGTATCACGTTCTGTCCATATAGATGGAAACACATCTCACTTATTGAAACGTTCACCCATGAATAATTTAAAACTCATTCTGTTCAAGAAAATGAGTTCCTTTCCGAATTTAAGATTAAATTTGTGAAATCTTCAAACGTGATGTGATTCACTATAGAATGGGAAACAAATTTGAGTAAAAACTTTTGGACAACATGCACAATTGTATCCACTAAAATTAGATGAATCCATATTAATTTCGAAATGTAGAATTTAAGGAGTGACTGTTAAAAATAAAAAAGGGCTATTTTTGTGGAACAGAGGGAGCATCCATTATGATATAGATGCCAAAGTCCAACAGAAATAACAGATCTTTCGAAGCCCATACCAATGAACCACGTATGGTATTTCTAAGATTGCAATCAGTTTCAAAACAACAGATGGAAGACGGAGATTAACTTTTGCCCAATTTGAATCTGAGAATTGCTTAACTAAATATTATTCCATAAAATATTATAAAGATTTGAAATTTTCTTCAAATACAAATTTTCACAGAAGTTCTCATATCTCTACCAACTCTCTTAACATCATACCAAAAGTACAGATCCTAGGTTTCAAAACTCAACTCCAATATAGAGAGAACACGAACAGCCTGTAACCAAAGCTCTGATTCGTTGTAGGACTGGAAATACCAAATGTCTTAATGAGTCAAACCTTTTGGATAGTTTAAAATATTCACAATTGTATTGGCCAAAACTAGATGAATTCATGTTAACTTCAAAATTTAGAATTTTAAGATAGGTGAACATAGGAAGTAACTGACTAGTCGTTGGTGTCTTGTATACTACAAAGGGCATTCCATCACAATGATCTATGAGTATAACTAGCCGCATAGGCAGTCACAATAAGTTTACCAATTAATATATGGCCTCCTGGTTTATCTAGGAATCTTCGAACTACTAATCAGATTCCATTTCACTAAGGTCTAAGGTAGAGCAGGACAAGAAAGTGCACCTATGATTGCACCATAATGCATGTTTGCATAAGGCTCCTCGCCAGTGAGAATCTCCCATAAGACAATACCAAAGGAGAATACATCAACCTGTTTAATTACAAAAGGAAAACATAAGCAGTGAATGGGTGGGTAGTTAACAAAAAGAAGAAAATATGAGAAATGGGGACATCCTGACCTACATTTTTCTTCTAATCTTTCCCCTTTTATTGAAAACTAAACACAACTTCTAGATTTATATTAATCAAAACTAAACACGACAGCTAGACTTATAGCCCAGCCTGGAAACAAGTACATGTTCTGGAACTTCCTTATAATAGAAAAAAGAAAAGGAACTACCCAAAAGCATACACTTTTTCCTGCTAGTTTGCTCTTTTTTTTGTTGGGGTGGGTGTGTGTGTGTTGAGAAGGGAGGGAGGGAGAGAGAGGAGAAGGGGGAAGGCAGGGAAGAGCAGGTGTGGTGGTTCTCTGAAGGGGTACGACAAGTAAACTTCAAAAAACTAAACTACAGATGTTGAGAAATACATATCAGTTCTACCTTTCTAATATGTTATTCTAGTTTTACACTTTTATTACATGCTAACAAACAAGTTTATACACAATGTACATGGCCACATCATACCTTCTCAGAAACTTTATTGCTACTTCCATTCAGCAGCTCTGGAGCCATCCAAGGCAGGGTTCCCCGAACTCCACCAGAAACCAAAGTGTTTCTCTTTATTTTTGACAGGCCAAAATCAGCTACCTGAAAAAGAGTAATATAATAATGAGATATTGTAAGACGTTATTTCAAGCTTTTCTAAATCTTGTATTAACTAGATAAAAGCAACATGCACCAGAGGGGATCGTATAATTTATAAATCAATCAGAATAACCTTGCAAATGGGCCGAGAAGGGTCTTTCATGTTCACGAGTAAGTTGTCACATTTCAAATCAAAATGCACAATGTTCTTCGAATGCAAATATTCCATTCCAAAGGCTGCATCCATGGCAATTATGAGTTTCCGCCTAAGATCAAGATGCCTGCAAATTGGATACAAATATGACAAAAAAGAAATGAACCCTGTTTGGTTATTTGGGTTAGAGTGGGGGAGTAAGAACTAAGAAGAAAAGCAAATATGAATTGCTTAGTAGTATTCGGATGTATGATTCAACAAATTGTGAAAACTAAGGATTTTCGGAATGCAAGTTTAAAAGCTTGATAGTCTTTCTCAATCTGATAGTATTGCTATAACGATTTGCAGAACGCCAAGTTTTGGTACATTTAGCTTGGAACATGAGCAAGATAATGAAGAAACCTAACTTGAGAATGATAGGTTGAGCTTTACCTTTCTTTCTCTTTCCGAAGTAAAACATGCCTTAGAGAACCGTCAACCATGAACTCTGCAACAGTAGCTAATGTTCCTCCTGGCCCATCTTGCACTACACCATAAAATGCCACCACATTTGGATGGTGAAGCTTTGACAGAATTTCAGCTTCCCGCCAGAACTCTACAGTCTAAAATCGCAACGAGTATCAATTCCAATGTAATCTTCGAATTAAAACCCAGACATGCATGTGCTCTATCATGAGAAAGCACTCACTCGCATGAGAAACCAATGGGTGGAAGAGATTTAAAGAAATATAAATTAACTTCTTACTTGAGAAAAATTGAAGTGATGTTATCTATTTCCTCTAATCTTCTTGTCCTCAATTACTAATTACAAGTTCACATGATAATGTTTTTAGGTACAAGCTGTGGCAAGGATAAAGTGTGAAGAAACATTACCAATCTCTCTTGCTCTGATGATCGACCTGCAAAGCAGCTCTTCTTTATTCGCTTGATGGCAACATCTGATCCTCTCCATTTGCCATGATAAACTGTTCCAAATGTGCCAGAACCAAGTTCTTTTAGTTCCTCAAGATCTTCATTCTTTATGATCTGTACAGGCAATCACAGAAATATTAGGATGGTGTTAATTCTCGTTTAAGACAACTAAGCTGATATCAAGCAAAAAAATCTAAAATTGAGGTTGACGTTGAGGTTGAGGTTGAGGTTGAGGTTGAGGTTGAGGTTGAGCAAAACAAAGGGAAGGAAAGAAAAAAAAAAAGGAAAGTAGTCGAGAAAGCGTACAGATATGAAGTTATAATTGAACCACACAATTGAGTCCCTATTTCATTTTTCTTAAAAGAGGATCAATGCATGTTCCCATTTGAGTATCTATACCACCTTTAAAAAAAGGGGCAATAATATCACAATGACAAACTTGCATTGTTGAACACTTTGATGGATGAATATTTCTAATGATGTACCCAAAAAAAAAGAACATTTCTAATGGTGCATTAAAGGGGCAATAATATCACAATGACAAACTTGCATTGTTGAACACTTTGATGGATGAATATTTCTAATGATGTACCCAAAAAAAAAGAACATTTCTAATGGTGCATTGTTAAACACTTTGATGGATGAACATGTCTCATGGTGTGCTAATATAGTCACATTACTTTCACCTAAGAAAAAGAAGGCAAGAATATTGCAATGGCAAACTTGCATTTCTAAACAGTTTTGAGTGGATGAAACCGTAATGCTTGTGCTACTAGTCACTTTCATCAAAAACGAAACAACATTGATTTGGTTTGACATAGCTTACCAAAAACAAGAAAAACAATAAGGCTGCAGAATTACATTTTTACCATGAACTCCTTGTTTCTTATGTAATGAAGGTATACTTTGACGAGAAACTAAGTATGCATCTAATCACGGGAAAAAGGATATTCTTCTAATGAACAATTAGCATTAGCCTTACTAAAAGAAATGAAGCTCAATGTTTCTTCATAATAAATAGAACTGACGGTCAGATATTTAAAGTAACAAAAGAATTTCATATAAAATTATCTGACACATTGCTAGTGCAAAAGCTGTGCCATACCTGCAAAGAACTGATATCGAACTCACCCAGAGAAATATCCAGAGGAGGTAAGCCAATGTTCCTGCTACCATCCTACAAGCAACTAACACATTAGGAATGGCTTCGCAAAAATGCATATATTCCGGAAAAAGGAGTCTAATCATAAACCACCACCAGGAAAATGTACCTCATATTGGGAATCTGGTATTCGTATGTTCTCTGCCTCATTATCAAACTGCATAACTTCACTGAATTTTGCCTGGGAAGGATTATATTCAGAATGCAAAGATATGGCGGGAGCTCCAATTGTACCCGATAATTCTTTCTGATCATCTTCATCAAAATCTTGGGAATCTATCTGGCTCGAAGAAATCCCACCTTTCATTAACGGGGTAGGATTATAAGCTTCAGAAGCTTCTTCTTCGACTTTTGGGAGTCTAGATGAAAAACCAAGATGATCTTGGTCCATAAGTGAGACATCGTTTTGAGCAAAGTCATCCCGTGCCAATTTCTGGAAAAATGACCAGTGTTTAGGCTCATGGTTGGCTATGTTTAAGCTCAAAGCTCCATCTTTCGGCAGTGGACTAGTACTCGAAGAATCCTCAGAAACCATAGCTTTTGAGAATATATCAGAAAGGAAATCACGAGGAAATCGATCATTGATATCAATAGAGATGTCTCCCCGCTCTGGTTTGGAAACATTAGCAGAGGTGTCTCCCGAGGAAACATTTCTAGTTGAGTTTGCTGTCCAAGCAGAAGGCTGAGAATACCCCTGAGTGTCACTAGCAGTTATATCACTTCCGGACCTGTCATCCCAAGGAAAGTCTGGAAGACTAGATGCAGGATCCTCATGGCGGTTAATCTCTGTAGTTTCATCAACCGGGGAACTTTTTATGTTATCTTTGCTTGAGGTTCTTTGATAGCCAGGCTTAAGGACCTGGTTTACATATACAGCATCCTTGTCATTCATGTGGCCCTGTGCTGGTTCCTTCAGCTTTTTATTTTTTGCAAGCCCATTATCACTGATTGGAGGAATAGCAAGTTTTGCACTTTTGGGTTGCTCATTCTGGGGCACCAATTTATCATTTTTAGAACTTTCAACAGATTCTTTCCTAGAGTCCTGCTGAGCAATATCAGAACGTGAATGACTTGCAAGAAACTGAGAACCAAGTGAATCATCCGACTTGGTTAACCTGTTTAGCAACTCTGCCTGATCTCGAGGATATCGTTCAGAACGGAAGAGACTCTGTGGAGGTACAGGAGGCTCAAGATAGCTCAAATCAATTAGATCAGACTCTAAGTTGGCTTGTTCAGGATTAACAGTCATACTAGATGTATACAACTCATTATCATTTGACTTTGGAACTTCTGTGGGATTAATGACATCAAGAGGTGAAGAGGACTGCACAGATTCCATGCACCTGTCCTCATTCTTTGAAGGTTTTAACGGTAATTCTCTTTGAAGTGGTGGTATAACAACCGATGCTTCTTCAACAGGAAGACGATCAACATCATTTCTCATGGGTTGAGTATTTTCAAGGTTCTCTTGCTGAGTGGAACTATCACCTTTCAGCTTTACCTGCGTTCGTTGCATTTGTGTATCGTGTAAGCCTGCAGCACCAGATGCCTGCCCCTCAGTCAATCCTCCTTTACTCACAAGCGCATCAAGAGGCAGTGGAGCAGAGCTATCTCCAAAATGTGTGTAATTAGAAGTACGAGGTTCAGATACCGAGTGCAAGCCGTTCTGCTTATCAAGAGCATTGGAAGAACTTGGTAGAATTGGTTGAGAAGATAGTGTTGCCGATGATGTGGCATTAAAGTTTGTCAAAGGCGAAGTACTGTTTCCAACTAATTCACGTGCTCTACCTGTGCCCCTCTCAACATTATGCCCATCTAGCTCATCCAAATTATTTGCTGAAGAGCTAGCCAGACCATGCATAGTTGAGTTTGTTCTTGATCCCATATCCATTCCATTGACAGCCACCACATACTGAACTTCAGAATCACCACCAGAACTGACCAGACCAAAATGATTATCATCTAAGTCGCTCATTGAGAATAGAAACATCCTAAGCTTCTTTGATCCTTCTCTATCTCCCAGTACATTACATTCCTCCATCATATTCTGTAAATCCTCATCCGAAGATACAGAAACTAAAGCATCAAGATCCTCCCCAGGAAGCTGGTATTTGATCGAGTGAGTTTGGCCATAGATTGCTGTAGTTTTCTGCCATATTTCAAGCCAAGAGATGTCTTTTCTTATGCGAATAATGCGTGTATCTCCTCCAACATATCTAAGCTTTCCATCACCGGGCCGAGGTAGGATTTTACCTCCAAAGCTGCAGAGAATCTTAATTTTCATTGACGAACTATCAGAAGCTCCGGAAGAGGAATACTCTGGAATAATTGTCCGGTTACTGTTGTAACCTGATGAAGCATGAGGTACTGATGGCACAGACACATAATTACTTTTTTCTTCACATAAAGAAGAGTTCTTCCGCTCAAAGTCTTTCGGTGCCTGCTCTTCAACTGTAAGCCTGGAATTATCTGACCCGCTTTCTGACCCAGTGTGACTGATCCCTAGCATGCCTTTTAACTCTAAGTAACCTGTTGTGGTACTAGGATCGCCAGCAGCAAACGGAACAAATGGCTTCTTTGGATTAACCCGATCACGCATAAATTCAAGCGCAAACTCCTCACCTGTCTGTATAGAGTAATTAAGTACAGGTTTGGGTTCTTGAAAATTGACCTCCGTAGGTCTAACACTGGAATTTATGCGACCTCTTGGGTCAACCATAAATCCCTGAGATGCAAGTCCAAACTCTTCATTCTCGAGTTCCATGTTACTGTATGGAACATGATTATAGTTTTTCGAATGTTCCATCGCACAACTGTTAGTATTCCACACCTTCAGACCATTTCAATGGGCGCAAATGTCAATTCCATAATACCATGAGTAAGTTATAAAAGCCATATGGCACATTACTAAAGATATCAGGCAAAAAGGTGTAAACTGCAGGTGTAATATAGGTACTAAATTTTGTGACGAGATTCCACTACTCAGCCAAGAACTTCAAAGCAAAGTACCTGCAACATAGACAGCATAAAACAAAATCAGGCAAATATGTATTTTTGTTAAAAAAAAAAGGAAAAAAAAAGAAAGAAAAAGAAAGAAAGAAAAATGCAGGTAGAAGAAAGACAACATAGACAGCTACAGATTCCAGATGAATTTCCTTAATAGTTTATAGTTGCTAAGGATCTTCTTCGTTGTTTGTATTCTTTCTATTTTTATAGGAGTAGGTTTATGTGTGCGTAAGACAATATAAATATATGTCTGCATCACTGCTTTTCCCCATCAAAATAATTGTCAAACTTTCACTTATCAAAAAAAAGGGTTAAACTTTCCATTTGTGGATGTTCCAAAATAAATGGGCCTAGTTGTGCTATTGAAGTGGGGGCAGTAAAACTTCTTGAGAACAAACCCGGTATATATTATAAAGTTGAGGCCCTAAAATAGTCTCAAATTAAGGAAGCATCCGCATTAACCTTTGGAGGAATGACAATTACTATCTCACTTGAAAGACGATAAAGTACCAAGAACAGCAAGTCTACAAGACTAGGGAAATGAAAGATGACAGAAGGAGAAACAAGTTATTTGGAACTCTACATAAAAGCGCAGACCGGGATAGGTATCTCTTACAGTAAGCATGGAGGTGGGGCCAGTACCTTCTTGAGGGAAAAAAACAGTAAATGTTAGAAAGTTGAGGCACTTAAAATTGGGAGGAATGACGATCATTACCTCAATTTTTAGACAAAGAACTACCAAGAACTGCACTAACAGAGAGAGGTAAAATGACAGAAGGAGAAAGCAAAAGTTATTTAAGGGATCCTGCCTCTCTTCATTAGTGTACAATTACAACACTACTGTAAACAATTACCAGTATTAAGAAAATTATCTTTCAATCACACTGAAAAAAATAATATTTTCATATCGCAGCACGATGTCACTTAGCAAAGCGATCTCAACCCTTAATGGTGTTTTTTTGTCCTCGGTGACAACAAATTCAAGCAATAGATTACATTCCCTTAAGACCAATATTGACTTTAACCAAACATCTGCCTCTTTGTCCGTCTCCAGAGAAACAAACATAAACAATGAACAGCAAGCAGCTGCCTTGATTTTTAGTTCTTACTCAAGATAACCATCCATGTATCCTCAAGAAATTAATGAAGAATTCTTCAAACCATAATTACACAATCATGTCCCTATGTTTAATGCCATTTCAAGTAAATTACACTGTAAAAATTTGTTTACATTTCCCGATTTCACATTTAAGAAACCCTAATTTTCCTGGTTATCCTTTGTAATATCTATCTATCTATTATATAAAGTGAGAGGAACTCTTGAAGCTCTGTCACAGTACATGACAAATATATCCTTCAAATGAAAACCAAAAATAACATTCAATAACTTCTCTCATTTTTCACATTGATTTTTTTTTTAAATTCTTATATGGCACACACGCATCTGCGCGTGCCTTTTATTCTAGTATAATTAATGTCACGCACTATATATATATATATACACACACACACACACACACACAAAAATGTAGACACACACACACACACACTCCTAAAATTGAGATTGGACCGACGTTCAAACCGAACTCAAGTGCATCCACTATAGACCCAACACTATTCAGCTTTCTCCCAACATTCCTAATCCAATCAACAGAAATATCCAAAAACACTAAAATTGTTTCACTAAACCTTCCCAAATAAATCATATCTAGTTTATCATGAGGCCGAATTCAACACATTCATACCTAACTGATCATTTCATCACACAAAAACATAAACTACTATTTAGCACATCTCGATGAGATACGTCAGTAAGCAAAACGATTACAGCAACCACCACGATATAAATACAGCAGATCTAAACCAGTAACGATCCAATATATATCATAGAATCATAATCAAATCAAAAACAGATGAACTTGAAATGAAATTTATGGACCTAGATGGAGTGATACTTACTGTAAGCTCCGTCTTCTTCAATCAATTAGTTGTCCAAATCAATTCACTTATCAAATTATCGATACACATATATATATATATACAAATGGCTTCCTCACTACCGTTGTTTCCTTCTTCGACTTTGTGATCGATGAAATTCCACAATTTACAATTTTTCACTCTATTTCTCTCTCTCGCTTTCTTTCTCATTATGGTCGCTGCCGAGTGCCGATATAGTATTTTTAAAGATATTTCTAGCGTAACTAAACAATTAGTCAAACAATAAAGCATTCTAAAGTTCTACTTTACCCCTTGTGACGAGTGAAATTTACACAACTGCCATTATTTTTTAATTTTTATATCCAACATTTTTTTGTTTTATGTTATCTGTGATAATTGAAACTCGTCACATCTACATATTAGAATTTAAATATTTTTTAAAAATCATTTATAAGAGTATATTTAAAATATAATATAATTGTGATTGTTATTATTTCTTAAAAATCCAAAAAAAATATATATATTGATTGTTGTTTATTAATTAATTTAGGGAGTTTAATTGCATTTTGGCAATGATTAGATTAACTAAATTTAATGTAGTCATTCATATAATTGTACGTATTGTATAAAATTTAATATTGGTAAAAAATAGATTCGTTTGATTAATGTAAATGTAGGCAATAGAATTATACTTAACAAAAAAATAGTAAAATACTTAGCAAAAAAAAAAAAAAATGTAAATTTACGCGTGGATGAACAATAGCACACATGAAAATAACCAAACATGACCTAAAATCAAATGACTAAAATTTGTCCTAAAAACTATTGATAATTTATAAAATATAAGAAAGATATAATATGACTTCGACCGCGAGTTCGAATAAATACATCAAATAAAAAATATATAATTTTATTATAATTACAAAATATTATTATGAGAGAATTAAAAAAAATTAAAATCAGGTGTAAAACATCATTTATTATATAAATTTATTTTAGTTGTGTAATAATAATCAATATATAATATAAATAAACAACTATTAAGTCTATTTTAGTTCACTTACTAAGTCATAACATAAGTCAATTGAGTTTTTTTGTTCACTCACTTAGTCATTTTATGGTTATACAATTCAGTGTCTTGATATGCAACTCCATTATAATTAGTATATTATAAATAGACAAGCAATAAGTCTACTTTGGTTCACTTACCGAGTTGATTTAATCAATAAGTTTATTTTGGTTTAATTACCGAGTCGACTCAATCTTACAAATAGACAAATAATTAATCTACTTTTGTTCACTTATCGAATTGAGTCAATCAATTAGTCTACTTTGATTCAATTATCAAGTTGACTCAATTTACGAACTTAAAATTTATAGACTTATCAATGCTATTAACATGACTCAATTGAGTATTTTCATTGATGAATTATTTTGAGAATATGCAACTTAATCTTTTGATATACAAGTCTAATATTAACATAATTATTACTCTATATTAAAGATAATAAGCATAAATAAGATAAAAAAAATGCTCATATGCAATGGTGCTTGTATATATTTCTAATAAAAATAAGCCACATACGTTACCTTTATATATTTATTAAATATATCTATATATAAATGAAATCATCTTCAACAAATATAAGTATGTATTTTTAAAATAGATATCTTATTTTAAAAAAAATATATAAATATTTTTAAAATTAAAAAATATTTTATCTTTTAAACACATAATTTTTATTTTATAAATAAATAATGCATTTAAACAGCTTAACACTGAGTGTTGGAACTAGTAAATGAATTATTCTGGCAAGGTGTATGGTGAAACAAAAAAAAAAAAACATTTGCTTTCGGGTCTCACATATATGATTCAATTGGTTTTGTTTCCTTGCTAGCCTTTGGATAGAAGTAAGATAAAAGAAGAACCATGTTGAAAATTTCAAAATTTCTTAATTATTGCTCCCATTATTTGCCCATGTAGGAAGGAAAGGATAACTTTTGATAATTACTCCCATTATTTGTCCAATATATATTATCGGTAGGTAGAAGTTGGTACTTGGATTTTAAATGAGTCGAATAAATTCGAGAATTAATTTGTTAAAATTTTATTTTTATAATTTATTAAGTTTAAAATAAGTTTATGTTTTGTCTCGTTTAATTATCGAGTCCAACACGAATACTAATTGAATATGAGTAATTTGAAATTTTCAAAAGAATTACACCAAATATCAATAAAAAAAAATTTTCATAAGGTTCAAATAATTAATTGAACTTTAAAATATACTCATAGTCTACTCATTAAAAATTAAGAGTCAAGCTTTTAACTAAGAATCGCGAATCGATCATAAATCGTTTGATTTTATTTATAACTTTATATTTCATTTAGGTTTTTTCTTCTTTCTTCTTTTCATTGTTTGACTAGAAAGAATTTTAATTACATTACACTTCTAATATATATATTTTTTTGTTTTTTATTTTCTCTGTCTACTTCTAATCTACTTGAAAATATTATGCTCTCCTTTTCTTTTTTTTAACATATTATGCTTTCATTGCATGGATGATTGGATTATAACTTCTCCAACTTGATGCATATATAATTTGAAGGAAAGGGATGGAGGGCGTGCCTTCTTACATATAGAGTATTTGTTAGGGACCAATTGGAAGAAGATTCCAATAAGATGATACAATAACATGGCAACCCCCTCACAATTAAAAAAAAAAAAAAAAAAAAAAAAAAAAAACGAAAACCAAGAAGAAAAAAAAAAAAGGGATCCTTTTTACAAATTAGTTTTAGTGAAAATTAGTATACATTATCAAATTATGTCATTCAAAATTTTAATATTGGAAAAAAAATCAATTTGGAGAAGTTATCAAAAGCCAATAATGTGTCAAAAGGTGCTAAATCATTCAACATTATGCAAAAAAAAAAAAAAAAAAAAAAAGACGAAAGACAATTTACTTGACATTGAAGGAACCATTATTTCGAGCTTAAGTAATGGTATCGTTGTTATGGGTAGCATTCATTGCATTTCTATACATGATTTGATATTTTTATAAGGAAAATAATTTGATATATTTATAAGGTATTCTCCCCCCAAGTGATTATAGTTTATTTTTAAAATTTAATTTTTTTTAAAATTAATTTTAAAAAATAATTTAATTTTTTTTTAGTAATTTAAATATAATAATACTATAGATTTACTTTAAAAAGTTAGTTAATAAATATTTTTTTTAGTTTTAAAAAAATTATAATAAATAAATAAATTATAAATTATTTGAAATAAGTTGTATCAAATAAGGACTATGTATTACTTTTCCAACTTGCCGTCTGCAACCTGCAAAGGCCAAAATTCAAAACAAGGTTTATGGAAGCATCATCATAAACCTCTTTAAATTATGATATCATTATTTTTAAACTATATTTTTAAAAAATTGAGTTAGAAATTTTCAATACACACTAAAAAAAAAAAATAGTGGTTAAAAATATTTATGTGATTTAAAAAAATAATAATTAAATGGGCCACATGAAAGAAAGTAGTGGTAGACTAGTAGTAGTAGTTATGTACTATTTGATTGATCTCAATAAAAAAAAATCACTGTACCGGCTAAAATTTTATAATATACAAATTTAAGACTTATCCATCTGATCATTTGGTCGGCCTCATTTGATGCAGACAACAAGGTACACAGGTCTGGTGACATAAGATCAATTGTAGTTTTATACTTTAAGACGTTAATGGATAGAGTTGTCAAGGAAGTCTTTATATTAATGGTTAAAAAATTTAATCGATTGTCAACAAAAGTCTTAAACTAATTATTACTATAAGTTTATTATAATTTAAATAACGATAATGTTAATCCGGGCATGAAATTCTTGTGCTTCTATACCGTGAGTCTGAAATAAAAGAAATAAATAAATTAGAATATGTGACCCGATAATCTTCAAATTTAATTTTTCTCTAATATTTTGGTAGGAGGGAGTACCCCTTATTTAACATACGTTATAAAATTAATTACA
>JAUMHB010060844.1:0-11014 GCA_032359685.1 Pittosporum tobira
GAAAGCTCATTCGCCAACTCGTTTTCGTGATCTTGTTTCCAACCTCAAGTTGTTGTCGACTCAACCATCTTGAGTTTAAAGGGGGATGTTAACATAATAAAAGGGGTTTAACATAATAAAAGGGATTAGAGTTAGAGTCCTTTATGGTTTCCTGATTAGAGTTAGAATCCTTTATGATTTAGGTTTTCTGCACTATATATACCAATCTCTTATAATCAATTATTCATTCAATAAATATATAGAACAACTTCCGCTACGTATTCTAACAATAATGAACACAGTTGGCAATTCTATAAACTACCATGTCTTTGTAATATTGTAGTCTTCCCATATATTAGCAATAAGGTCAAACCGAAGATTTGACAATTGCATACAACCTGATATTTGTACTTCAGTGATTGTTAAAACCATTACAAAAGTGGCCGGCTTCATACGATCGCCAAATTTATCAACAAAAAAAATAATAATAATGATTAGGGCACACATGTCAAGTAAATGCCATCACAAAAATCATTTGTGACGGTTTTTTGAGTTTTTTAATGAGTTACATAAATTGTGGAAATAGTTGTCTATTTTTTGATTTTTGTGAGATGGCGACCTCAACGTCCAAGGACCAACAGAGAATGCTCATTCTACAAAGTTATCCCACCACCTTGCCTTCTAAGGCTTAGGGCCTTCGACATACTAGAATGTGTACCAAATCTATATAGCCTTTTGGGCTTTCGGGTCAAACTTTTGGTAGGCTAATGAACCCTTCGGGTAGACATGGACTAGTTCTAATTGGGCTTTGGGAGCGTTACAAGACATACTTGTATTTTTTATTTTATTTTATTTGATAAATATGCAATATATTAGCATCCTAGTATTGTACATTTCCCTCCTACTATGGTAGAAACATACTACGTAAGACACTTATTTCTTATCAAGGTGCTCTTTATCTGCTGAATCGGATCAAATCCAGGCATTCAAGTAACATGCATGTGCTGTGGTGTAGGCATTTGCCTATTTTGAATTAACTTGTCCTAGTAGACTATGTTTATTTGGGTCAGATCATTATAATAGTCTTGTAGTATAATAAGTTATTATAATGATAAATCATATTTCTTGTTTGCTTATCAAATTGAATATAATAAGCTATTACAAAGTTGATTCTCATTACATAATAACAGAACAGCGTAACTCATTTCCATTATATCACATACATATTTTTATTAGGTCAAACACAATTTAACATGTAATGTAATAATATAACAATTATCATACGAATATTGAGGACCAACTATCAATAGCTTTGTTAGTGAGCCAATATGCACACATATTACCTTCTCGGCAAATATATTGCACACATATTGTACGAACCAATCTATTTGTATCAAATTGCAGATTGATCTAAATAAGTTAGTGTTGTCATGAATGACACCACATTCTTACTTTTCCACGACTTGTTGAATAACTTGAGAGTCTAGTTATAATATCACTTATTTGCAACCAAGGGTCCATGCAAAGAATAAACCTTAATAAACGCCCCCAAAAGTTTGGTTGAACTACGGAACATCATCCCACAAACTTTATAAAACCTCCGATCCACCTTCCAAATGTATCCACCTTCGATGGTGCTTTTGACATTACTACCATATTCATATGTATCCTTATATACTCATCAACACCATTGACCACCCCTGCTCTTTATCTTTTATCGATCTCTCTCATTGATGTTATCAACCCAGTTTTTGAGACTAAATTAAATTGGAAATCGATGAACTCAATTTACTTATTGTTATGTACGTGTTTTAATTATCCATTCCATGTCACCAAAGGAAATATAAGTGAAAGTGGTTTTCACCAGAGTAAGAAAGTTCTACACAAGTAAGAAAGTTTTATACAAGTTTTTTTTTATTTTTTTATTTCCAATAAATAAATAAATAAATAAAAATAGGAAAATTTTATACAAGTGGCTACAATATTGCTACGATTTGCTGAAATAGGAGTCTTATTGTCCAAATATGTTTTTCATTAGTGTCACGATTCCGTTATCTGTTAGTGTAAGCTTTTGTGACGGCGTTTGGAAAACTAAATTCTTGGCTAAAAATCAACGTCGAGTTTGGCAGAATATCCTTAAACCTGGTTATTACTCTAGTACTGAAGTGATACTGGCAAAAACCTTATCAGGTTTAAGGTTTGGGAAGACCAGTTTAGGCTGGCACTGGCTGTGGTGGACCATGTTGTGAATTGTGACGACTGATTGTTTCTGTCCACATGAGTGTAACTGCAGTTTTCTTTTCTTTTCTGTTTTTTAAGTTAGTTTACTACTCTCTTTATTTCAAAATTAAAAATATTTATAATTTTTAATATAATATATTTGTAAATTTTTAAATTAAATTTATTTTATTTTTATTAATATCAAAATCAATGTTATAAACTATATATATATATATATATATATATTACAAGGAGCAACCTTTAAAATTTTAAAATTTTATAAATTTAACAAAATTATATAAATTTGATAAAATTTAAAACTATCTCTAATTTTGGAACTAAATGAGTATTAAAAGTGAGTGACTGAAACATAAAACCTTGAATTTTACTTTTTCATTATTAACCCTTTTTGTAACTGCCTCCATGAATAATTACTATGCATGCACTTGAATAAACATAAATTAGAATATTGTTTTTCAATTCATTCAAGTTGACAAGTATTTAAATGATATTCTAGTAAATGCATGCAAGAACGCACACTAGTCATATTCTTTGTTATTTTCGAACTTATTTAGTTCTTGGATTGTAATATTCTATGTTTTAAAATTATAGATAATATTTATTAAAAAATAAAAATTTTATAAATAAATGTTTGATTAAATTTTTTATAAAACATAAAGATGTTCTCAAAACTTTGAAGATGATGTGAAATTTTATCTATAATTATAATAAAGAAATAAATTAAAATTATCATAATTTTTTTATTATAATAAAATAAATAAAATTTTTATTTTTGTATTTATAAAATGTTAAAATAATACTTTTAATTTTAAAATAAAAACTTTATCTAATGTAGAAGAATTTGGAGGAAGAAAGGGAAAGAAAAAGAATGCAAGGACAGAAAACTCCAATGCTTTGAATAGTTTTTACATTACCCCTCTACTTTTGCTTTTCACTGACACTGCATGTTTCAGTCCCAACTTCAACATGAAATTAGTTTCAGTCCTTAACTGCAAAATAGGTATATGTAATCCTTCATTTTGTACTTTGTATTAGAACATCAAGTATAATTTACTAAAGATACATTGAATTACTGCAAGTAATTTTCTACAATTAAAATACTTATTACTATAATTATAGTCGTGCTAAAAAAAAAAAAAAAAAAAAAAAAAAAAAAAAAAAAAAAAAAAAAGGCTATTGCAATTTATATCTTTATTAATACAATTTTATCCTTACTATAAATTGGGTTAATAATTTATACTATAACCCAAATACTTCAATATAACACTAGTTACACACAAGAATAATTATTTCGTAAACTTTATATTATTAAATTTATATAATATTTTTTAATTTTAAAAAAGATCTAAAAACACTAATTTTCTACTATAATTTCTTAAAATATATAACCAATATACATAATTTATTTATTCTCTCTATATATTATTTCACAGATTCAACACCATTTTTAAGTTTTGGCCTCAAAAATTGGGGTGCCCGAAGAACCGACGCCCGGAGGATATTTCCTTAGGGTCCGCCCATAAGTAGTCATTGCAGCAGTAGCCTCAATTGCCTAGTCTGCAGTTTCCCGTGGCAAGGTCAATTTCGTCCAACGGGGCTCAACTCCACTATGTACGGAGCTTTTCCCATGTCAGCGGTGTTAGATCGAGAATATTAATATTAATATTATTAATATTTATAGTATAATTAATATTATAATATTTATTGTATTAGTATTAATTAGTATTCAATATATAATTAGATTATGTTACTTGGCCCGTAAGCTATCATAACTTGATCCATAAGTTAAATATGTCTATATAAAATATCATATATATTCTCTAATTCTTAAGTCATATCAATGTAGTTTCGTTTTTATATTATTTCAGTATATGACTTTCTCTTATATTATGTTTATTGTTTATATTTTCATATAAACTCTAATATGGTATTAGAATCTATCATAAACCTTAGCCATTGTCCCCATTGCTATTGGTCTTACTGTCTAAAACCCCAACCCTAATAAATTTTGGAAAAAGGTTATGATTATTTTGGTGTTTTTGGTTTTTAGAGAAATTCAAGAATTTTGCTCATTCAACTATTGCCACTGATTATATGGATTATTTTGTTTACTTCGGATGCATTTGAATATTTGTGGGACATACTATAGTTTCCACTTTATATTGTTTCGATATTATTTCATTATTGCTTTGATATTGCTTCGATATTGGTTCGTTATTGATTCGATATTGCTTCGTTATTAGTTCGATATTGCTTCGTTATTGCTTTGATATTAGTTTGGTTAAGTTTTGTAACAAGTTAATAGTCGTTCTATAAAACTTTTAGCTTAAGGGAGAATCTTAGAAAATATTAATATTATTATAATTAATATTCTAGTGTTTATGGTATTAGTATTAATTAGTATCTAATACATAATTGGATTGTGTTACTTGACTCATAAATTAAGTATGTTTATCAAAGACATCATATATATTCTCTAATTCTTAAATTATATCAATATAATTTCGTTCTTATATTATTTTAATATATTATTTTATCTTATATTATATTTATTATTTATATTTTCATATAAAACCTAATAGGTCACCCTCAAACTTCCGCCCTGACCCGAGCCAAATCCACCTCCTACCACAGGCTGCAGAACCTTCTCAGCCTTGTTCTTAACTTGGACCTTTGTAAACATAGCTGAAAATCTCATTCGACAAAAATTGAAAGAAAATTGTTTAAAAAAAATAAAAATAAATAAATAAGCGCCTTCATCCATGTCTTCGATGTCCTCCCAATCTCGGAGGTCCGCCAAGTCTTCATACACTTCGATGTCACCGTCCCCGACACCGATGACATCCCTAATATAAACCAGGGTGTTCACCAAGTAAATGCCCACGATGAAGTACAACTGCTCCCTTCATCACTTGTTAAGTATTGATCCACCTCTTATGATTAAGCCTAATGCCTATGGCTTAATAAGGCGTCTTAGCCACATTACCCTATGCCTTCCTTTCTTCAGCCGCGCCTCCCTAGACGGTGTTGCCTTCATCTAACGTTGAACTGAAAATGTTTCTCCCCATGTGATGTCCACAAAATCTCCGTCTGACTCATCTCTAAACTACTTATACATCCTCCTGAAGCTTGCCATCTTCTTTCACTTGAAGAAAACAGAATCGATATGAAAAAGCAAAACGAAGGGATTGAGAAGCTTACTTAGCGAAGGAGGAGGCAAAGTTAAAGCTTTTTAAGCTAAAGACAGGTGAACGAGCGAACAATTAATTTTTCTCCCAGAGGAACTACGAACTAGAAGAAGAATAAATGAAGAAAATTCCTCCAAAATGTTATTATTTTTTTTTATTATAAAATATAAGAATAAAATGAATTATTATTTATTGAATCGAAGAAAAATTTATTCTGGTGACAGGGGGATCCTTTTAACGCCATTAATTGTTGGTGTAGAAATTTTATACAGTTTGGTTCGTCGAAACTTTTACTTGATGCAGTCAAAATTATAAATGTACTTTTACAAAATATTATATTAAAAAAATTGTATATATATATATATATAATATTTTAAAATACATGTAAAAAATTGTTCAAAAATTTTTATTTTTTTTTTCAGGGCAAAGAACATTAAACTTTTTTTAAAAATTCTAATCGTAAAAGAAGAGTATCATTTAAAACAGCGCAGCACAATTTTCATAAAAATTAGTCATCTCCTTTGTGGCGCAAAAACTTGTGTAGCAGTAGCATTGGTGTGCAAATCAAAAAGATATTTGGGGTTGCGTTACGGGTCAACGGCACGTACCCGTCACGGTGTTGAAAGCTTAATTAGGATTCCAAGAAAGTTAAGTAATGAAACAAAACCCTAGGGACTTCAAAGTTCGTCGTCTCAAACACAAAACCCTAGGTAGGAATAAACCACTTTATGAATTTCGAAACGGGTAGAGTCCCCTTCTTGTGTTCAACTCCTGCTTCAATTCTTTATTACTTTCTGTATAAATCAATCTTTTCTCTCTGTCAAACGTTTCTTGATTAGATACATGTCTTTCAGTTTTTTTTTTTTTTTTTTTTTTTTTTTTTTTTTTTTTTTTTAAACTCTCCTTTCCACCATATTTCAATGGAAAATAGTAAAAATTTCAAGCTTTACAGAGTCGTCGTCAGTCACCGTCTGATTCAGGGTAAGTGACTGGCGTGTGTATCTATGGAGTTACCGCCATTACTCTGTATCGTAAGCTTGCTTTTTACTACTGCCACAATATTTACCTTAATCACCCGTGTTTGTCGCGTATACTCTACTCATTTTCCTCACGGACCGTGCACTGTCACTGTCAAAATTTATTGACTGACCACCTCACAGGCTCACATTTTGATTGATGTGGAGAACAAGATTATTCATTCTTAACTTGTTTACCACCTCAGGATTTATGCCATCCAGTAAGATTTTGGATGTGATAAGCTTGAATAAGATATGGGGAATACATATATCTGACGGGAAATGTTGACATAAACGTGGAGACTCTCTAATAGTGTGTACTCGTTTAAAAAGTTTTAGGGCATAAACGTAGGACTCTCTAATAGTGTACTTTAAAAACTTTTAGGGCTTGTTTGGCGGATGGGTTCCAAATTTTATAAAAGTTAAGATTAAACTGTAAATTTAATTTTTTTTAATTTAAATTTAGTCTATTAAACATAATATTTTATTATGTTTGAGTTCATAATTTTTAAACATTATTATCAAACAAACATTTAAAAGAATAAATATTATTCTATCCATTGTATAATTTTTGTAATATTCGATTTTTTATGCATATAAAGATAAGTGTTAATTTTATAATAATGATCAAGATTATCCTTATACTTTTTAAATCAGTAAAGCAAAATGTTTTATGTAAAGAAAAATAATGTGTAATAATAATAAAAATTATAAAAAAAAAATCCCAAAAGGAAAAAGTTACAAAATTATGCGACATAATAAGTAATATTAATTCTCTAAAGGATAATCTTATTAGTTTTGTTTCAATTGTCTACATTATTTCCTTTAGCTTTAAGCTAAATGATTCTATTTTCTTTAAAAGAAAAATAGTCATCTTGACTTTAAAAAATAAATTTACAAAAACGTAAGCTAAAAGTTCATACTCCCTGTGCTTCAAAAAATTAAATTATTTTTAAAATTTAAAGGTTTATTTGTATAATTCTAATATTTAAATTAAAAAATAATAAAATAAAAAAAAATACCCTTGTACTCCGCTCAACTAGGACTATCTTGTCCTGGATTCTGACTCCAATAGAATAACTTGAATTTTAAGGTTGTACTTGTACCATAAACACACTTTAAAGTCTTAAACCCGAATTTCGATTCAGTTTTTTTTAATTTCTGATCTCAGTGTTCAAGAAAATCCCCTAATTTTTAAGAAAAATAAATAAATAAAAAAGAAAACTCGGTTCCCAAAACTAAAAGAATTTGCATAGTTGCACAAAGCCCCATATTTTCCCCGAGAGACCTACCTTGAGCAGAGACATTTCTTGATCCATGTCACTAAATGCTAAAGCCACCTTGAAAGTAGGGCCCTAATGTCAATTTCTTTTTCCTTCCATCAATCCCAACATTTTCTATCATTTCTTTAGTAACTCAAGATTACCTATCTTGACAAAGAAAGGACGAGTATATCCCAAAAATTGAAAATTTTGGCTTTTTTTTTACAAATAAATGTAACTATTTTTTGTAATTTTAAACAATAAAATATTCTCTCCAACTCAAAAGAATAATTAAAATATATTATATACATAATTAAAGAAGAGTTATTTTTTGAACAGAGGAATTTTAAACTATAAAAAAATTTAGATACTCTTATAAAAGAAATTCTTTAAATATACACAATATATTTTTATTAAAATATGTGTTAAAGTAATTTATTTCAAAACAATGAAAATAATGCCTAATTTCATTTTTTGAAACCGAAAGAATAGTAGTTAAAATAGTGAGTCAAATTATTAAAATAATGGTATATTATATTTGATAAAATAAAAAAAATAATAATTTACTTATTTAAATTTTCTTAATAGAAATATTATAATTCTTATAAGACATTCACATGAGAAAAATATTACAATTTTGTTAGAACAGAAAGAGTATTTTGTGAATGAGAAATATTTAAAATTTTATGCATGATTTTTTTGATATTTAATCAAGAATTAATATGAATGAATAGTCCACTGTTATTTATAGTTTCTCTGTTCCATAATATAAGTAGTATATTTTGACAATAATTATGATATAAATTTAAAATAATTAAAAATATATTTTTAAAAAATTAAATTTTTTTTATATATATATTTTAAAATTCTTGATACATAATCAACAAAATATGTTTCTCATAGTTTTAGGCGAATGGGGAGCACAACAAACATGACCTTGAACCAAAAGCATTTAAATCTACTTTGATTTTTCTCTCTCTTACCTGCACACACTTTCTCTATACTGCCAAGACCTCAACTCCCTCAGTCCCAAAATGACCCTCCCATCATTTCCCATAACCCTAGGTTCCCACACTCCATCATTTTCAGTTAGACGAGTGAGGGGAAAAAGTAAAGTACCAAATAAATAAATACTTCATTATAAAACATGTAACATTCTCTTCTTTTCCTTGAATATTTTATAAAATTTGTAAAAAAAAATTTCCCAAAAAGTAAAGGTTTTTATAATTCTTTGAATTAACCTTTACATATCTTCTTTTAAACATAACATTAAATACATAATCTCACAATTATTGCACTTTTTCTTTAATATTTATATTTTTTTCTCTATATATTTTAAAAATATTTACAAAATTATAATCATAATCAACTAATTTTGTAATTTCAGTATAAAGCCCGATATTAAATATTTTATGAGATGTCTAGAATACAAACACACATCAGAAATATCTCTCTCACATTTTTTACTATTCATGATCACTCCTCATTTCTGATTTATTGCATCATTAGATTTATTCTGAAATATATTTTTATATAAACAAGGGGTTTACTTGTTGATTTTTATTTTTTTAAATTCACCACAATAAAATCTATCTGTTGGTGGTGGTGCAACAGTGTCTTGGACTTGAAAGCCCCCATCTTTTCTTGTCTAATTGACACTGATAGTTGATATGTCTCTTGGCTTGTTCATGTCCTCTTTTCTTTTCTTTGACTCTCTTCTCCTTTAATCCCCTGTTTTCTTCATCATCCTCTGGCAAGCTGCTGTGTGCAGAAGAAACCTTTGTTTCAAAATAATGGGCTCATTTGGAGGTGAGGTTGCAGCAAAGAAGAAAGCAATGTGGCTCTATCCAAAAGTTATGGGCTTTAACCCCCCTGAGAGATGGGGGCATTCTGCTTGCTATTGTAATGGTTTTGTCTATGTATTTGGGGTATGTATTTCCTAATAAATACATTTAAATTGTTTATTTTGGGGAAGTTTGCATGCTACTTTAGTTCGTTATCATGTTGTATGCTTATCTTTGGCTTAGAACATATATATACACACTTCGTTCAACAGATTTTAGTTCTTTCCTATTTTATGCTTTTTAGTTTCTTGGTGCCCCACTGTCTCAAGTTTGCATTCGTTCTTAACTTTTTCTATAATTAGTATGGATTTTTTACATGATAGAATCTCTAGTTATATGGATTTAGATTTTTCTTCAACGAAATGCTGTGCATAAAACATTTACATTTATTTATTTTTCTGGTAAAAATAATTACTATGCAAATCCCTAATTCCCACTCAAATTACTCCACTATTTTCACCAATAGAAAGTATTTGAGGATTGAAGAGAGCGTATAGAAGGAAATCTCTTATTATTTCAATGTCCCCGACCAACGAAGAACCTTTACTTATAAGACTGTAGCTTTTGGACCCTCTTTAATGAACAATCATCCTTTCGAACTTGATCCATGTCTTCTATCACTAGTACATGGATAAATCATGTAATTTTCTAATTTTCTTGGTCGCAAAATGGATTAATGAAAGCTACGTTTGACGTATTTTATATATTCTTACCAGGGATGCTGCGGGGGTTTGCATTTCAGCGATGTCCTCGTGCTAAATCTCGATACGATGGCTTGGAACAATCTTGTGACAACTGGGCAGGGCCCGGGTCCAAGAGACAGCCATAGTGCTGTTCTTGTTGAGCACAAGATGATAGTATTTGGGGGCACTAATGGCTCTAGGAAGGTGAGTGATATTCACATACTAGACCTCAGGTCAAGTGAATGGTCTCAGCCCAACTGTAAAGGGGTCCCACCCTCGCCACGCGAAAGTCATACCGCTTCTCTTGTTGGTGACGAGAACTTGGTAATATTTGGTGGTAGTGGAGAAGGTGTTGCAAATTATTTGAATGATTTACATGTTTTGGACCTTAAAACTATGCGATGGACTTCCCCTGAAGTGAAGGGCGATATTCCCGTCCCTAGGGACAGTCATGGTGCTGTTGCTATAGGGAAAAAACTCTTTGTATATGGCGGGGATTGTGGTGATCGTTACCAAGGGGATGTTGATATGCTTGACATGGATACAATGACTTGGTCAAGGGTATGAACTTCACCTATTTAAAGATCTGTAATTTCTTTGGATAAATGATAAATACAATTCAAATTTTATCAATTACACTCCCCCGGTATAATTTTTTTATTACTTTAACTTTGTGGTGGAGTTTATATGGTAAAAAAAAAAGGTTTAAAGAATGGAGTGCGAGTATCACTTCCTTATCTTTTAATAATTCCAAGAAAAATGAGGGAAGTTACTGTCGAATGTTTGATAAGTTCTATATCA
>JAUMHB010060855.1:0-14699 GCA_032359685.1 Pittosporum tobira
CTTATTATAACTTTGTGTACTTTAAAGTCTTGTGTATTTGTAAGTTATGAAGTTATTAATAAATTAACAACTCAAGTTAGGGTGTGGATGTCCAGATTTGGGAGTGTCACATAAGCATGCCATATTATTGAGAGCATTTATCATTTCACATGATTCATTATAATTTGAAATCAAACATTGAACCTAATTAAAGACCGGTGTACCAGGACCCTACATGGTTAACTCATGTAGTTGTGACGTAAACGGGCACGAGTCGTTAAACTTGACTGTGTGTTGAGGATGACGAAATGACTGTATGTTGAAATGACTGTGTGTTGAAATGACTGTGTGTTGTGCAGAAATGTCACCCAATTTATGTTCAATTGTTCAAAATACTTATGGTTGAATGGCATGATAGGACATTTACTCGTTAACATGCATGCGTTGATGGAATTCATATTAACTCGTGAATTCAAAAATTAAAATTTTAATGATTAAAAATTATACCATTTTATCTTTTTGACTGGAAAGATCATTTTATTCAAAATGGAATAATTTATTGCTGAGCATCTTTCGCTCACTCTTGCTATATTTTATAAACCTTCTAGAACTAGTCGAGCGAGACGAATCCTCGAAGGGCAAAGGTAAGGTAGAATACTATTAAGACGTTCCAAGATTGTTCTAGTTTGAATGTTGTAATTGAACATTGTGCGACTTCTGTTCGCACTTGTTACCTTGTTATTGTAAGACTTTAACTTTTAATTAAGCTTTATGCTTCTGCTGTGTAAGTTTATTCGTATAAGCGATCCTTATAAGTATAACAGGACGAGTCGTCGAATGTTAGCAACTCAAAATGCTGAGATGATATCTAACGACCAGATTTCCACAAGAATTCGGAGGTGAAAATTTGGGAATGTCACATTAAGTACAAGTATCCATGATAAGTCCAAATCTGCACAAATTTCTCTTACTCCTTACAATTCAATTCAAAAGTGTATGTGTGCTTATGTGCAACATTTATTAACTCATAGATATTAAAACACCAAGTTAGACATTTACTTTTAAGCTCAATACCGTAGACTTCCGACCAAATGGACAGTTGCTCTTACCAATCAGCATGGATTGTTCCCTCGAATACTAAGACCTCAAAGGAACACTTGATTTTTCCTCGAATGTATTGCATAGGCTTTGCCTATATAGTTGATGGACATTTTGCTCCAATTTCTTTTCAACTTTTTTATCTATTTATTTTTTTCAATTATTTATTTATTTATTTAATTTTTTATTTTTTATTTTTTATTTTTTTTTTATCATGGTCAAATATTTCTCCAGTAACCAAAAATATTCAAGAGTCACCATGGAAGTTCAAATACTTTACCATCATTAAAAATCCACCTTAAGTGTTTCAATTTCTAGAGCTAACAGGAAGTGATTCGAAACAATTTATAAATCTACATAGAAGAGGAAGGGATTTTCATAATTTTCTAGTCCTATCATGGATACAAAGGACTTAAGCATGCAAAATTTGACTAATATAATATAAGCATTAATTTATGAATACAAACTACTAGTTCCAAACAATTTTCAAAACCAACTAAATCTATTCACTCTTTCTTTTTTTTCGGTTTAAATGCATGGAATTCTATCAAAACAACTTATGGGTTTTGAAATTTTTAGATTTTTGAATTTTTTTTGAAATTTTGAAATAAGAAGTAATAATAAAATAAAAACAACTAATAAAAACTAAAAACAAAGAAAATCTAGCAACCTACGAATAGTAAATATAAGAAAAATAACAACATGCAAATCATCCCCTCTCCCAAGTTTAAATTATACATTGTCCCCAATGTATAACAAATATAGCATATAATGGGAAGAAGGGAACAAACACATCTGATTATGACGATGGAGATGGTCAAGGCTCTAGTGACTTCCACCAAAGCTTATTAGCCTCTAAGAATGTAACAGCCTCTTTATCCAAGCATAATCCATCTTCAATTTCTTGCACCATAGTAGGCAGTAGTGGATTCTTTGCAATTGTTTGTTGGAACATGTTTTCCATTTCCTTATATATGATATCGATCCTCCACACGTCTTTTGGCTTGCTTAGGTTCTTCATGACTTGTAGTACATTGAAAGTGACGCGTTCTTCCCCTAGTCTCAATACCAACTTGTCTTATTGCACATAAATAAGAGCCCATCCTGTAGTTAGGAAAGGTCTTCTCAAAATAATTGGTACTTCAACATCTTCCATCTCGAGAACTACAAAATCAGCGGGAAACACGAAGGATATTTAATCGATCTATCTGCAAATTGGGGTGATATAGTGGTGTCCTTGATTCTCTTATCCCAAGCTTTTCGAAGACTAGATAAGGCAGTAGGTTAATACTTGCTCCAAGATCACATAGTGCCTTCTTAAACTGAACTTCTCTAATTTGACAGGGAATGGTGAAACTCTCAAGATCCTTAAGCTTCAGTGGTAACTTATTCTGCATAATTGCAGCAGCTTCATAGTCTCGCCATCTTCTAATTTGTGTTTATTCGCTAAAATATCCTTTAAGAACTTTCGATACTCTAAACTTCTAAAATTTCTGATAACATGTTGCAGGACTTTACTGTGACTATAGTCACCAAGTCTATAGGATAAAGATTATTGAATTTTTTACTTTGAAAGTCTGTTTCAAATGTAGTTCCAAACTGTTTTGAAAATTATATGTATTCTTGCTATTTATCTAAAAATTATAGTGTCTTAAAAGTGGATTTCCAAATTGTACTTTGATCCACTAGATTGAGAAGTTTGTTACTTGCGGGGGCTTCGGTGGTCACCCCGTTACGATATATTTACAGGTGTTGCTTAGCTCGAGATTATTAAGTCAAGAGGATGAGCATAGAGTGTATATAGTTACATTCTTAATTTTAGAGTTTAATTTAAATTCTGAGAGGAGTTGCATCTCCATTTATTGAATTGTTTGGATGCTGAATTTGAATCAAGTTTGGGTTCAAACTCACTCTGTTGGAGAAGCTAATTACTCATTTATTGATATTAGTAGAGACATTGTAGCCTTGCTTGCCTTTAGGCTTGCGGCATGTACAGCTTCAAAACCTGAAGCGACTTCGGGTTGCTACAAATATAAACAGAACAAATTAGTAAATAAGAAACTGCAGCCTGAATAAAGCTGATTTTATTGAAAAAAAAAAAAAAAAACATATGTACAAATGGCCTTGTGCCCTGATCTGTAAACGCTACAATCAGAATACACTGTTCGCTAGTATTTGATGACTAGGACAAGTAGCTTGGATGTGAACAAAAGATAATTTACGGTCTAAAGGGCCAAATCCAGAAGATCCGAAAGGTTCACTCAATAATTTAACTAATGCGGGGGTTTCCGAAAAGAATCTATAGCCTAACTAGGACGGGGCCATCCATGTAAATATATAACAATGATTCTGTTTCCTCTGTAAAAACTGTATAATGAACATGTCTATACAACAAAAGCAGCAACTTCAGACCATCATATTTAAGTCAGATAGATCATCCATCGGAATTTCAAGGCCCATAAAGTCGTGATCTTGCATCCCATCATCATCAATATTCAACCATGACCCAATGTCCTCACCTTGATTTCCTAGATCAGGAACATCTAGGGCGTCCATATGCAGGTCAAGGTCCTCAGTATTGTCCGAAAGGTTATAGTTATCCTTTTCCTTACCGCTACCACTCGAACTAATCTCACCTGGCTTCGGTATTGAAGATAATGTTGTTTTCGGTTGTTCAGACATTCTCCCAATATTGCCGGTGACAGCAGACAACTGAGTTGTTTTTTGCTTAGGCTTTGACTTGGTTTTCCTTTCTCCTTTAACATTACCGGACGCTGTCCGTCCAATTTTAGTGGTTCCGTTTCTTGATAACACCTCTCTACTGCTTGTCTTCCCGTCTCTATCCCTCTCACTTCTCTTTCCTTTTGCATTACTTGTGAGGGAAGTTCCAATGCCCGTAGGGCCCACAACACCCCCAACAACATCATCAAGCAACAACTCCCTCTTTTTCACCCTGTTTGACCATGTATCTTCTTGACCAATACTTTCCCTAAATGAGTAAATATCATGGTTGCTTACCGAGGGGCTTTGCAATGTACCTACAGGAGCTGCAGACAATACATAATTACAATCTAAACCGCAAATGTGCCATATGCCAACAGAAAATATCTTCTCTAAATTTAAAAAGGTAATTAAAAAAAAAAAAAAAAAGAATAGTTCAAACTCTTACAGAATTGCATAAACAAAATTTTAACAGAGATATTTACCAGATCCGTTGGCATAAAGTTTCCCAGATTCACCATCTGTACTAGCATCTATTTGTTGTGCATCACTGAACTGGGAAGACCTAGAGAGGAACATTTCCCTAAATAAGGGCTCGTTGAAGCAGCTCTTGCCTGTAATTTCAAATTCATGGCACCGTTCCAACGTACGCCTCACAAAAGCTAGAGCAGCTTGCTTGGCCATTTTGCTACCAGTACTCTTCCCCCCAGGGGCATTAGGACCCCAACAACTCTGTCAAATAAAGACTATCAATTTGTTACTCTTAGATATATATGACAAGGAAAGAGGAAAGGTCTTAGCCGCTTTTATTGGTATGTGAGCAGTGAGCTCTTCAAATAATGCAACAAATTATTTTCCTTACAAAATAACGAACAACAATGATAGTTGACAGAGGACTCCTAAGTGGTTAATAGAATGAAAAGAAAGGGGTATAAACATCATAATTACCATGTACTTCAGATAAGCCATCCCCACAAGTTTATCAAGAGCACTTCGTTCAAACTCCCTAAACAAAATAAAAGAATTTAGCTTAGCATCCTGATAAGCACACAAGCAAGAAAATATTGAAATGTAGAATTATTACTTCCTCAGTTCCAAAATCAGAGATGCTTAATGGCCTTTTAAGTCGATTTGCGTAATCCTAAGATTCAAAATCCATCTGAATTTAATTTGTTCTCCAACAAACCATTATAATCATGTACACCAACTAAAAAGTACTATTAATTATCAGTTGTTTCGATTTCACGAATTCATATTAATTTGAATTTTAGGATTTCATGAATTGACTCATGAATTGATTGAGGTCATCTCTAATTTCAGAATGGAGATAGTATATAAAAGACAGGAGATGATCTTTACTTCTCTTGCAGCTCTCTTGCTTCCAAAGAAGACTTCAAAAGTCTATCAACCAGGTCTTTCTTCCTGCAAACCTGTCGCATAAACCACACAATGAGATGAGGCTCCAGAAAAGATTTATAGAAATTATGTTGAAATGAAGTTCTTGTGCCTTATAAGGTTATTTTCTGGTAAATTATGTAAATTTAGAATCTCTACATTTAAGTTGTATCTCGCACTTACGAGCCCAAATCTACCAATAACTGTAAGAGAATTAACAAGCCAGCTAGTAAAGACGTACACATATTACAAGAAAATAAAAGATGCAGTAACTAGCCTACAAATTTGACATGAGGTGTCTGGGTAGTTTTACCCAAAAGAAGAGATACATCCTACCTTGATAAAAGTGATCTGGGTGTGAGTAACACGAATGTATTTACCTTGCATAGTTTACTTGTTTCCACTACAAAAGTAAATAAATTATCTCTCTCTTGCTGTGTGGGTGTGCTTTCGTGTGTGTGTGTGTCTGTCTGTCTGTCTGTGTCTGTGTTTATTTATTTATTATTTTATTTGTTGTGGTGGTGGTGGTGGTGGTGGTGGTGGTGGGGAGTGCAACTATCCTTGATAATAACTATGAATGTTGCAACTTGGTCTCGGGGCTGCTTTAGACAATGGTGTCATGTGAAGCAGTCAAGACAACAAAAACATCTTAAGACTGTACAATCCGGTAAAGAATTCAGTTCACAGGCACCCTGGTTCGACCAACTGAAATAGATCAAAACTATGATGCCAATTTCACATAAAACATTTTCACCATGAAATCAAATGTTACCTGCTCATGGTGCTTATCTTTCAGACTACTGACTTCTCGACTGATTTCTTCATCCCGTGTTTGCGCTAAATCAGGCTGAAAAAAGAAAAGGTTACGCAAATTATCTATCTTACAAAAATAATAAAAATATATGCTGTTATTTAAACCTTCCATACCAACAACACATGCATTTAAAAAAAATTAGAAAAGAAGAAAAACATACCACTGGTTCTGGGGAAAGGCCAATACTTTGGATCTCAAGGAGAGCTCTTTCACTTAAGGACATCTTGTTATATTCAAAGTCAGAACAGGATAAGACAGGTATCACGGCTTGATCTGGAAGAAAGCCATTTTGGGAATGATCAAGGCCAGACCTAATCCACGTGTCTGGCTTCGATAAAACGTCCTTATCTGATAGATTATGCTCCAGCTCATTATAGGATCTCCCACTAGCAGATATCCTATATCCATTAAAAGTAGTACGTCCACCAAGGTTAAAGCTTTGTACTTGCCGGTTACTGAAAGCATCATCAAATTCTATGTCACGGTCCAGCCCTCGTTCAGATCCATAAATATTGAATTCTTCTAGTTCTTCATTTTCGCTGAAGCAAGGCTCTTCATTTTCATCTTCTGAAATTAGAGCAGAAAGAAGTATCTGGCAAAGGGAAACCTCACTGGATACCCCCCTTATTCCTGGGCCTAAATGTTCTGGGCCTTCTGGACTAAGCTCAGCATACTTAGTTTCAGTTATCCCAATTCCGCTATGCAACATGCTATCTAAAGGTGCTGGATTTGGTGTTGCTGCAGTGGACCCCAGATTTACCTATAAGGAAAAAAATCGGGAAAATTAATATACTATAATAATATATGCAACGAATATTAACCAACAAAACAATACATTTTAATTCAAAATGTTGATGGTTGGCTTGATAGAAAGATGGCAAATGAAAATTAAAAACTAAATTTAAAAAAAAAAAAAAAAAAAAAGATAATGGTAAGAAATTATTTACTACCTGGAAGTGGGAAAAATTAAAGAACATTACCTGCTGCTTTAAATAGGCCATGTCAATATCAGAAATAGAACCAAATAACGGCTCCATCAGCCTCCAAAATGGGCTTGAAATGGCATAAGCTGCAATAATAACGATATGTATATATCAATGTGGCACACAAGAAGTAATCTCCAAGTAAATGAATACATATCTCAGTGAGAGCAGTACAGTGGTTAGTAACTGCATTTGCAGCAGCCAACAGCTCTTCATGCCCATCATCTGAACCAACTAAGAAAATTAACAAAACTGATCAAAAATAAAGAATCACAAGGATAATCAATAGTAGTATTTGAGTGCAAGTACCAAGAAAATCTGCAGCTGCATTTAATGTAGTATGCTTCTGGCGTGTATAAGGCTTACGGTCAGTGAGTTTCCTAGTTGGTGGTCTACCTAACTTGCTGTGAAAATATTTCATAAAATTATAGTATGTCATTAAACAGAATAGAAAAAGAGTTGCTGAAAGACCTCAAAGACAGGAAGGGCAATATAGTATTTCAACCTTTCTGTCTTATCAAGACCTAGTTTCGCACTTCTAAGCTGCTTTGCGGTCCCCATATTGCCATGCTTTTCAATAGGCAATGGCATAAGCGACCTTGTGGAAGTGAAGACCCGACCAGTCCTCCCTTGCCTTCGAATGCCATCTCCAAGGTCGTCCCCACCAGCGACCTTATTCTTCCTTGGTGGCAGGACAAGAGCTGATACTTTTTGAACGTTCAGCCCAGATTTATCTTCTATCTCGTCGGGCTTCTTTCCCTTATCTCTATATTTAACTTCAGCAGGCCCAGATTCCTCACTTTCTGATAATGCAGGTGATGGGAAATGGTCCCCTTTTAATTTAACCTGCTGAGGAGAATTGCTAGACATCCGCCTTGGAAAGACCGATGCATTTTCATTACCCGCCACATCAGATATGGTATCTAAGGAAGGGATTTTGTCATTACTTGAAACAATGGGGACAAAATTTGTTCTTCTTGCTGTACGGGACATCTTCTGGGGCCTCTGGCTTGCCCATTGGGCAACTGGTGGCGAAGAAGACCGTGCTGAAGAAGTTCGTTTACGATTGCTAGCCCCAACAGCAGCCGTATTCTTGCTTGTAGAAGAATGAGAAAGTTCCCAATCATTAGCAGCAGTTGCTCTCTGAATCACAGGGGACAACTTAGGAACAATGCTTGAACCTGATCGTGGAGCCCGAGCAGGTGCATTTAGTTTTGAGCTAGAAGTTGTAGGACTAGATGATCCGAATTCTTCCCGGGTATTTGACCTGATGAAACAGGAAACAATACAGAATATAAAAAAACAGACTGGTCTGACTATTAAAAATGAAAAACATTATGGAAAAGAAACAAGTAAAACTGTGTTATAAAATGGAAAAGAAAAAGAAAAAGCATTTAGAATGGGGTTGCATATCTACATACTTGTTAACAGCTCTGGAATTCAGCCTTTCTTTGTCTGAATTGATAGTTCGTTCTCTTCTCTCGTGGAGAACAGGACTACTATCCTGGTCAGACCTAGGGATAGAAGAGCGGCCCATGGCCAAGCCAGTCTGCTGTGAGTTGCCATCACCCTTTACAACTCCAACAATTCCATTAGTGCCACCTGGCCTATATCAGGATTATCGCACAAGTAGCGGCGTATATCACATATATAATTGAAAAGATTAAAGTTCAAAGCAAAAAAGAATGAGAACAGTTAAGACAATCCATCAGCTGATGTGGTTAACTTTTAAATTTCTGAAAAAAATAATAATAATTTTGACCTCTATGAGGCGGGATTTTGTGATATTAATAATCAATCTTACAAGTCCAACTTTATACATTATTTAAAGCACGTACGGTTGTGGCATTTAAAAAAATGTAGTACACTAATAACTTCATAATTAAGAAATTAACATACGCTAACAGTTCAAAGAGTTACCATAGACAGATACACCACTTATAGAAATTGAAAAAGTAATAATACCTGAAACCATACGGATCATTCAACCTAGAACGAGGGGCATCAGACAGAATTCTTGGTTGCATTCCTTGTTTCGGTTCTCTGTACCCATCAATAGGTTTTGTTGCCACGGAGCCCGAAGCAACATCTGCCTTTATCCCAGAACGCTTCTTCTTCATTTTTGACTTTTCCCAACCATCAACACCAATAATAGGTAATGTTCGATCGTCACCCTGCGCTGCTGCACTGCTATTTGGAAGTCTTAACCCCTCTCTATCCCTATCGGTATTGCCAGGTGTCCTTGCAGGAGTATTTGGCCGCACATCCATCTAGATCAATAAAACTCAAATGTCAGTCCTCTTTAAAGAAATAATGCTGGCTTTCATTGTTAAATGGAAAAATAACTAAAGGTCAACAAACTAAACAATTCACAAAAATTAAAAAAAGAAAGGGAACAAATAAATAAATAAATAAACCAAGACAAAAGTCAACAAACCCTAGGATCCACCATCGATGTTCGGGTGCGTTTGTTTGGGATAGCATTCTTGGTCCTTTCTTCTGGTTTCTGTTGCTCAAGTTCAAAACCACTAGCAATAGAATGGGTTTGGGCACCCAGTTTACCTACACCAGTAGCCCCCAAGACTGAACGATCACTTGAGAATAACGAATTGGATCGCTCACCAGATAAAACATCTGATCGAGATCGCTCACCAGATAAAACATCTGATCGAGATCGCTTCCTCGATGGGATACTTGGGAAACACTTGTTCATTACTGATAGCCCTTCGTTAAAGATCTTCACGCGTTCCCTGATATTTAAATATAGTGCATCTTTAAAAACTATAATTCACCTCTCAAACTAAACAAAGAATATAACAAACTACCTGGCCTTAATAATGCTTTCACGCAAACTGTGCTTGAACCGTTTCAGTTCCTCAGGTGACGAAGAAGCCAGCTTGCCCTTTGAAGAACCAGATGGAGATTCATCTGGTGGAACACCAAGAGCAAGACCAGCTAGCCGCTTAAATTCCCCAGGTCGGTTAAATTTATGATCCACAACCATTGCTTTCGTATCAAACCGCAAGCATTGTAAGAAGCTCATTGCATCTCCTTGAGTTACAGATGAAGTGCTTCTTGACATGCTTGGAAGGGCTGATAAAGTAGGATTCTCCATGTCCTCGCGAAAGCTGCTTGATCTGTCCAACGAAGCAGCTGTGTAGGGCCCACGCCCAGAGGCATATAAGGGCTTATCAGGGTTACTAGAAGACGGATCAAATTTACCAGATGCAGCCATTGCATCAGTTTCTCAACTCCCTTTGTGTTACAAACCGATCGAAAACAATTGTGCATGACAATATAGTAGTACTGCAGGACATGAACGCTACGGTCACACCCTTAGCGACAGCAACCAAGTAATGCACCTACAAGAATAGGAAGTTCAGAGTGGGACCACAAATCTCCTTACCAAATATATAAAATTGGGTGTAAAAGATCAAACAAAAATGCTAAAGTTATTACACATATTTTAAAGTTTCTTCAGCAGTTTATAGCACAGATTTCAAGTTAAAACATGAGCGCATTAATTAGTTCAAGCAATGATAGAGCTAGACCACCAGTTATAGGACAGGAGAGCCAATTCAAGCAACTGGGCTAAGATTCATAAATCTTCAACAACCTTCAGCATAAATTACTTCAAGTGAAATCATTTATATTATGTATCATTGACATGCATGCTTTGAAGAGAAAAAAAAAAATTAAATAAAACGGACTCTTATAGGTAAGATTGTCTACCAAAGACTCCAAGACACCCTGTAGTTATGGAACAACAAAAATATATAGCAGACTTTTTAATAAATTAAAAGTGCATACAATCTTACAAATCTGTTTTCTATGTAACGTAATTTAACCTATAAAATCTATCTGACAATATATATATACCCACGACCCATCGACTACACCTAATCCACACGGCACACGGCTCCATTCATGAACCAGCTAGCCCATAATTTCTAACATTATAATTGATATTCTCATCCTAACACTGGATGGAGGTATATACAATAATCAGAATTGCTTAAGAACAAATCCAAGGTGCACCCCAAAAATTTATATAATAAAAAAAATAAAAAATAAAAAAAAGTTTAGCTTAATCACGGCATGGAGGGTAAACCTCGTCATTTTTACTCCGATACGTCAAAGGAGACTATATGGGTCCTAAGGGCTGGTGAGTTGACATTGGTATATATGAACAAAGCAAAGCAAATCAGAGCAAAATCCCTAAAATTTAAAGCACCAACCACCAATGACAAATTATCAGTAATTATTATTTATTTAGTTTCAATTTTTTATTTTCTTAAAGTTCATTTAATAAAAATTCATTAATTGGTCTTCACGTAGTGTCTTGAGACCATATCCACTTCACACATCCACAGTCTATCAAGAGGCACACAGTTATTCTAGCCATAAAACCAAAAAATGCGTCATGTAATTTAAGAAAATAACTGGGCCATTGTTTTCTAACCAAATTGAAGCAAGGAACCACACGGTATAGTAAGTTACTGACTTCATCATTAAATATTATCCGATAAAAGCCCAATACGCGTAATTCGTCATCCAAAAAAAGAATCATTTAAACTTGATCTAGTCAAACTGCCGCTACTTAAATAAAGACGTCCCTTTTTCTAATTCTCTGTTCTTTTCTTTTTCTGGTTTAGCTATACAAAAAACTGATCTCTAAAACAATTTAGCCAATGACACTACAAATCAACTTCTTATTAATTTTTCTATGTCCATCCACATCCATATCCAATTGATCAAAATGACATACAATGTCAAGCTGGTCAATGTAGCCAATTTGTAGTACATTAGTTGGTCTAATCTCAATTTTCAGTTCAACCATAAAAAAATTCATAGATACAATCTATTACATACATGATATATGTATATAAAGAAATATCTTCATCTAGTACAAACCCTAGAAGTTGAATCAAACATTAAAAACAAACTCAAGTGCAATTCACCTTCAGCTGTATCGTAAACTATAGAACGACATCAAAACCCTAGAAGTTGAATCTAACAAAACACATAACTACTTTAATTAAAAAACAAAAAATAAATAAACAAGATGAAATGATACGTATGTATGTATACCTTTAGTTATATCTACGAATGCAGAGAAGAATCATCCGAAGCTGAATTGATTCAGTGAAATTGCAGAATTGTTAAGGGTAATTTAGGAATTCGAAGATTCAAAGAGATGCGTCGAGCTCGAACATCGAAGAAGGTTCCCGTTCAAAGCCGTGGGAGACGAAGGCAACCCAGTGTTATGATCGGGGGGGATTTTGGTTGAAATTATCATTTTGCCCATGGTCTGTTGTGCTAGTTATATATAGAGTTAATGTTAAGGAGAAGGGTATTGTTGGAAAAAACGAATACAGTCGGCTTTAACGGCTTAATCCATCTATTTAGTTTTATTTTATTTTTTGTTAGTTTTTTTGGTCGGAAGAAAAATCTTTCTATAATTAAGGAGACGTGAATGATTAATACTTTTGAATTTTAAGATTTTAGAAAGGGAGTTAGCTTTGTCCAAAAATTGCTAATATTAATAATGTTTTCATTACATAAGTATTTGTTCTTAAGATATAAATAGATGTGTCATGATTATGATAATGATGTAATAATTACGACACATATTCTTTGAGTTCTCATTTATCCCTTTTTTTGATTTATAACTTGGTCATAATTCTTTAATTTTTTTTCCCTAAATAATTATAATGTTATTATAGAAATCATTTTTGTATTTAAAATTTATAATATTTTATTTATATAAATTTAAAGTAGCAAAACTTAGGTTTAAAAATTTATGTCAAAATGTTATACATAATATATTTTTCTATAAATAATATGTGTGACATCTCCAAATTTAAGTATCAACACTATGATTTGAGTTGTTAATTTATTGATAATATCACAACTTACATAAATACACACATAATCTTATTGTCTCAACGTACACAAGATTAAAATAAAATATATTATATCACGTTAAAAATATTATACAGAACACTCTTCACAAATTATTATTCTTTGGAGGAGTACGCAACGGAAATATCTAATCAACTGTATTATCTGGACCATTAGTTCATTCCTCCCAATAATCTCGCCATCAGTTATCTGTATCCAAAATGAATATGAGACAAATGAGTGAGCTCAGATAACTCAATAAGAAATATCATGAATAAGGATAACTAGAATAAAGAAAATTATCCTTAGCATTATAAGTAAGCAAATTGAGTGTGAATGAGAATATAGACATATAAAATAATATTTAAATGTAACTGCATAAGAAATGTAAGTATAAAATAAAGTAGTTATGAATGTCTAAATTCTTTAGTTTTTAAACAGTCATCGGGATATTATTACTGGACATGTCAGCATACGTGACTTTACCACACAAATAAACGTCACCAATATCATACGTCATTATCATATGCCAAAAACAATCATAATTTAGTAATTCAGTCATACAAGCCAATAATATAATACTTGTAAGGCACCCATAATCAAATTTAAACCGATTATCACATAAATAATTAAGATGTGAGTTTCAACTTCTATAATGAAAATAACCAAATTTCAACAAGTTAAGAATCAAGAAATTTAGGAATTATTGGTACTCAAAGAATAGTAACAATTGTTCAACAATCAAATTGTCAACATATGTGTGACACCTCCAAATCTGGATATCTGCAATCTGACTTGAGTTGTCAATTTATTAATAATATCACAACTTACAAACGTACAAGATCTTATTATAAAGTACACAATGTCATAATAAAGTACATCATGTCATACTAAAAATATTATACAACCACTCTTCACAAATTATTATTTTTTTAGCCAATAGTACGCAGCGGAAATATTTAAGCAACTGGACTTCTAGTTCATTCCCCCCAACAACTCCGCTATCAGTTATCTGTACCTGAAAGGAATATGAGACAAATGAGTGAGTTCAAATAGCTCAGTAAGAAATATCATAACTAAAGATAACTGAAACAAAAAAAAATTATCTTTAGCCTAATAAGTCAGCAAATTAAGTGTGAACGAGAAAATAGACATATGAAATACTGTCAAGTGTAACTGTATAAAAAATGTAAGTACAAAAATAAAGCAGTTATGAATGTCTAAATTCTTCATTCTTTAAACAGTCATCAGGATATCTTTATTGGACATGCCAACATATGTGACTTTGCCACACATGTAAATGTCACCAATATCATAAGTTTTTGCCCCCGGCCAAAGACAATCATAATTTATCAATTCTGTCACACAAGTCAATAATATAATATATGTACGCCCTTACCACTTAGGCTAAGACACCCACAATCAATCTGAATTCGTAATCTGATGATCACTAAAATAATTAAGATTAGACTTTCAAGGTCTGTAACTAAAGTAACTAGATATCAATAAAATATAATCAATAAATTTAGGAATTATTGTTACTCAATGAGTAGTAATAATTGATCAACAATCAAATTGTCCACATATGTCAAAATTGTCAAGATAAGTTTAAGGTCAAATATAATATTCGATCTCAAGAGTTTCAAAATTAAATAAAGTGTTTCCAATCACAATAGTTTATTCAAGAGAAAATGATAGCATAACATGAAGGTCAAAGTATATTCCTTCTATGTGACACCCCCAAATCTGGGCATCCGCACCCCGACTTGGGTTGTCATTTATTAATAATATTACAACTTACAACG
>JAUMHB010060866.1:4059-14698 GCA_032359685.1 Pittosporum tobira
AGATGTTTCATAATTATGGATGTTTGGGATTTTGTATAAAATTATTTATTTCTCTCTCTCTCTCTCTCTCTCTCTCTGGCTTTTTAATGTGTCCGGCCAGTTCTCGTTCTTATTCTTCATCACAAGTTCTTTTTTTTTTTTTTTTGATTGGATGCATGTGCTTTATATGACGGGAATGGATATTACCGAGAATATTTAGGGTTAGGGTTTCCTTCTTCTTGATCCATTGAGCAAGTTGTGCTCAAACTTTTTAGTTTTCTCTCTTTATGGGAGCTTCATGGTCCAATTGGGGAAACCGGAGAGAAGAATTAAAGTGGGAACTTGATGTTGTGCCTTGCTCAGAAAAAATGTGTAAACTTCAAGGTGGAGAGTTCTTGCCTCACTATTATTTACTATTATTTGTTGAATTCCTAGATAAGATTGACCTTTGACCTGATCATTTTGCAAATTTGTTTTTTTTGGCAATTATACTTGATCATGGGAATGAGATTTAAGATTTTTATATATGCAAAGCTCAACTTAGATATAACCCCCTTTGGTGCTCCCCCAGTTGATGCATGAATTGACATATATACTCCGGAGTGCATATACTCACTCTTCTTCAAATTGCTTACTTTACCTCCGTAATTTATAAAATGGGTGTGATCACCCAGAAATCTTTATTTTTTTAACCCTTTTCTTTGTATATAACTATGTACACACACACACATATATTCTCTTTCTAAATGTAGTACCATCTACACTTCTCCACCATCCTTCAGTTTTTGTTTTGTTTTCATTTCCAGCTGCATTGTTGAACCAAAGCTAAAGGAGAATATGAAAGGACGAATGAGCGTTTACAAGTACTTCCTTCCTCTTTGAGCTAAGCTCTTGTTGAGCTCAAAACGCAAGCTTAGTTGGAAGGATCGAGTGAGATTTTGTTGAAGATGTGGTTGCGCATATACACGCACACACACTCCCATATATATATATATATATGGATGTTGGTTCTGACGTTGACGACTTTAAAAAATCAATAATTTCAAATCATCCAACAACGATCTAAGGGCCCAAAATAATCATGAGCCACACAAGATTTTCCTGGACAATTGCAAATACAATTTTCACAAAAATTTGTTGCGATTGTGACATAAAAATTTTCCATGTGCTACAAAGATAATTTACGACAATTAACAAAAATTTGTCTGACGATCGAGAAGCTTTTTGCGACCGTATGTGTTGCAATTTCAAAGCCATTAAATTATAAGATTTTGGTGGATTGAAGACCACAATTTATTGACTTTCTAGAGTTTGAAGTTATTATATGTTCTAAATAAAATCATATAACGTGTGTATATATATATATATATATATATGAAAAAAGATTCGTAATCACAATTGGATGACATCTAATTGCAATTTTTATTTATAGTTTGATTTATACTTACTATCGCAATTTAATTAAGAATGTAATCAATTGAAATATAGTATAAAAGAAAAAATCAATTTGATATGTGGGCTTTTCATTCCAATTGGAATTGAAAGGACGACGTCTTTGCCCGTAAGACACTAGTGTCTTTTGGTGGCCTAGGAAGGTTCAAGTACCCGAGTAGAGTGCGGTTCTAATTATGATTGCTTGACGTACGTAGCTACATGGAGGCAGACCGATCGAGAGATTGATAACTTTCTTACTTTATCCCATCCTTGGGAGACCACATCAAAAATATATAGCCCCATGATTATGCACGTACATGATCGAGACTATATATATAAATACACACACACACACACACACACACACACACTTATGGTGGGCCTGCTGCAATCAGCTTTAACTTGCTTTTTATATGTTTGAATCAGCCCCTTGAAAGCTTGAGGAAATAAACGCTCCACACAAATTCTGATTTAGTGGCAGATAAACAAAAAAAAAATTAAATAAAAATACTTTGGTTCGATCTAGTATATATGAATCAGAGATTAAACGTTGATATATTCATAACTTATTCAAGTTATTTCATACCATAATCTATCTATCTATATATATAGTTCGATTTATTAAATATGAATTAGAGACTAAACGTTGATATATTCATAATTTATTCAAGTTATTTCATACCATAATCTATCTATCTATATATACGGACTTAAGTGTCATGTTTAACATAACTATTAAATCTCTCTCTACTACAAAATTAGATAGTGAAAAGTTAAAATTTTTGAAAGTTAAAGATGAGAGCATGTACTCAGGGAGAGAATAGGGAGAGACGAATGTACTCAGGGAGGCCCCCAAATGCAATTATTTATTTTTACATTAGGCTCCCCAAGAGTTTATAAGATTTTAAGTATATATTCTATTTGTCCTATAAAATAATAAAATAAAAATAAAAAATAAATATTGACAATCTAAGATTCATTATTTTTGGGAGAGAGGTAGTTGTTTCAATAAGAAAAGAAAACCTTGATTTACCACGAAAGTAGAAGAATGACTATAGAACTTGGAACAAAGATACTAAATGATTCGTGGCCCTTCTAGGAAAAAAAAACTTGGCTCATATTTGGAGAAAAGTGATCTGGTTTGTCCAATCTTTTTATGGTATACAAAGAATCTGACGGCTACATACGAGTCGTGATGTCAACCTTATATACTCTATTTGTTATAAAAAGAATGAGTTCAGATATTTTTTTTATTGTTTCAATAATTTATATCACATCAAAATTTTATTTTTTTTTCTCTTTATCATTATAAAATATATTTATAAGGATAATTTTATCAAAAAAATATACTTATTTCTATTTTTTTTTAATTTATGTAATTTATTTATTTTATTTATTTTTTTTGGGGACGGAAAAAGTATATGTCAGTAGTTTTACATCGGTGGCTACTGATGAACTTGCGTGTGCGAGTGGTTTTATCTACTACACATGGAGATATGAATTAATGCATACGCGTATAGAGAGAGAGAGAGAGAGAGAGAGAAATATGGGGTGAGAGCAGATCGACCTCATGATTTGGCAGTTAACTACAAGGTTTTCGAAAAGATATGACGTACAGGACCAAATGTTATGTACTACGGAGTATGATCGGAGAGGATGGATGTATCCGGCCAATAGCGGAGGGAGCTAGGCTAGGTTAATGTAAATGGTTTTCTGCAAAAATAATATATTAGGCCATCAAAAACAAATTAACCATATATAAAGAACATGAACACTCCCAGGTTAACCATATATCATTGTAACTCTCATGAAGAAGATGGAATTTAACACCTCTCACCTCGGATTCGAGTCACTACGGGGAGTATGGGAACAAGCCTCGATTCTTTTGAAAACAAAAAACTATATAATGTTCTCTATTTTATTTTATTTTTTTCATTTCTGATATAATTTTATTTTTTTGCTTTATACAATATCTACATATGAACATAGAAGCATAAAAGATAAATTTTCTATGAGAATATATAGTGATGGAATCTTTTTTTTTCATTAATGCCATTTAGCGTGTCTGATCTTTAAACATTATTGGGAACAGAAATAAGAAAATCTCCGTATTTTTTAAAAAAACAAGTAAGTATCGTATACTTGGAATATTGTAATTTGTTCTATATAAAGCTTTCTAGCTATATATATATATATATATATATATATAAGCCTCATTCAGATGCGTCGGACAAAAAATTATGTCCATTATTATTAGTGGTGATTAGCAATAACTCAAAATAATATGAGTGATATTTAAATGGTAAATCTTGCAGAAGATATTTAAGAAGTCTCATTCCATTAAATACTTGGATAAGGCCGTTGTGACTTCTAAAACATCATAATGTAAATTACAAGTATCTTTTATTCTTAATTTCCTATTAATTTCAAAAAGAAATTTTGAACTATTTGATATAATTCAAAAAATTATTAAATATAAAATAAAATAAAATAAATAAATATAAATAACCGTTAGATTGTAGTGAGACAGATGATGTAGTAGAGAATAAAACATAAGAATTATATGTGATACAAGTTCAAGAAAGATGATCCCATACATGTGCTAATGAGCTATAAATAATTTCAAGTCCATGCAGTAATTCCAACTAATTAAGCACACTTAACAACACTTTTTATCCATAATTAATTGGAGTAGACGGAAAAAATAAATCGAATATATATATATAGTCTCAAGTTTATTAGTTAAATTGAAGGGAAAATAGAAATTAATTTCTGAATTCTAAAACTAGAATCTGCATAATTAATAATCTTTAGAGAATTGAAGCTCGCTCCAGACAACAATACAAAAGGAATCAAAATGCACGATAATTTTTGGGTGATCAATAATGCAGAAACCGTAAAGCTACGTCTTTTATAATGATTCAAATATTCTACACGCAAGAGCAAATCCATATATATATATATATATATATAAAATATCTAATTTATACTGCACCTGCAAATTAGCTATCAATTTGATTTGCTTTATGTGATTTTAACCTTTCGGTTTGATTGACGATAAGAAGAATAAATGGGAAAAGAAAATACAATAATTATGGGTGCTATTGCCTTTAAATACAAATTAGTCAAAAGAGTATATAGTAGATTTATACTCCATAATTATATGACCTACAGAAAAAGATAATATATGCTTTGAGTGTTCGCCAGCCAAACAAGTGGACCTATTGTATTTTTTTTTTCTCTTTCCTATTAATTTCAAAATGCTATAATTGAATTTTTATCGGCGAAATACTAAAATGGTCTATGCTGTATTAGAGATTGATATTATAATATATTTATCGTGACCGTTTATAAATATTGTATTTAAAAATTAGTAATGTTGATTATGAAATTAATTATATGTAATAGTGTCCCTCAAAATTGAGATGTTCGAACTACTATGACATGCGTATAAATCCCATAAATATTTTTTTGGATAATTTAGTATATCAAGGATTATATAGGAAGTCAATGATGACATAGTCCAATAGTTAAGACTGAGGTCCTGAGACCCTCATTTTTTATATGTCGCAGGTTCGATTTCTAGTTATGTCATGATTATTTGTTCATTTTATGAGATCACATTGTCCATTATTGTAGGATAGTATTAACCCTTATTAGGGGGTCTCTTGCCCATTATTATGGGATTTAATTAATTGACTCCACCATTGTGGGATAGTACTAACTCTTATTATGGGGTCTCTTGTTCATTATTATGGGATTTAATTAATTGGCTCCACTATTGTGGGATAGTACTAACCCTTATTAGGGGGTCTCTTGCTCATTATTATGAGATTTAATTAATTGGCTCATAAAAATGGGATCACCCTGTCCACTATTGTAGGATAGTATTAACCTATAGTCTTTTGCCCATTATTATGAGATTTAATTAATTGGCTCCACTATTGTGTGATAGTACTAAACATTATTAAAGGGTCTCTTGCCCATTATTATTAGATTTAATTAATTGGCTCCACTATTGGGACATAGTGCTAAGCCTTATTAGGGGGTCTCTTGCCCATTATTATGAGATTTAATTAATTGGTTCATATAAGAATTGAACATTGGTCTTCATTGTTTAATGATCTTACGTATGCTTGAAACAAATCATGCTTATGGCGTACTAGGTAGGGTGCATTTGTATTATTGCAAACTAAATAAGAGTTATACCCTCAATTTAGTTGTCATAATTAAAAATTATTCGTTTATTAAGAAAAACTTGTTCTCTAAAATACTCTCTGTAATTTACTAATATGAGAATTAATGAAAGAAGTTTATTGTATATAGTTAGGGGCGGTCCCATGTGTGAGGAAGGAAGAGCAGTTGCCCTCCTTTGTGTCTTGGTATGTATTATATATGTAAGAGCGTGACATAGCTCGCAGCTTCGCATAGCTATATGTGAGCTATGGTTGTGAATATGGTTCATTTGGTCAGTCATTCAAGTCATGTCTCTTTTATTTTACCTCATAGAAAGGTTTTTGTTTTTAAATTATTATTTTTTTGGTGCAAACAGAAAATATATTAACAAATTGAAAAATCATACAAACTTGTTCGTTTTGCTAGAGTATTTGTCACTTTCACAAGCGATCGAGGCACTTTATTAAACAAAACATGAACAAAAAGATTTGCCTAGATTGACATTATCTACTATCAAAGTATTTAGATTATTACAGACAAGCTGGAAATTTTGCAAAAGATTAAAGAGGATGATGGAATCCACGTAGAAAATAATCCCATCCAGTGCTATTTCTTTTGACCATTTTAGCACTTCCAACAAAGCTATAGCTTATGCTTGCAAGGGATTATCTGCATCTACCCTAATTCCTTTACCCAAAACTTTGTGACCATTCTGAAATAGTGCCCATCCTACTGTTGTTACTCCAATCTGTAGTTTCTAGCTTCCATCCATCTGCATTACGAAGTTAATACCAAAAGCATGCGGCTCTGGGTTTAAACCTAGAACAACAGGTCGATCTATATTGGAAAGAAGTTGATTAGGGTTACTCATCGACCTTATGTTCATTATTTTATTCCTTGTTCTATTGGTTTTTATCCAATCCTGTAATTGATCCTCAACCCTTTTTATGATAGATGCAACATTCCAAATGTTACCTTTAAATATCATTTCATTTCTATGAATCCATAACAGTCCTAAGATACAAGCTCAATTGATAAGAAATAAGAAGATAGGGTCATCATCTGCTTGTTCATCTTTAATTGAAAAAAACCATTTGAAAATGTCTGTTGGGCTTAAAATAATGTTTACAGTAGAGTGGTTAAAACCCAAAGCAAACTAAATAGCTCTAGAGGAATTACAGTTGAAAAAGAGATTGTATGTTGTTTCATTCTCTACTTCATAGAAAACATACAAATTGGTGACACCTGGAAAAAAATTCCTCTATTTTTGTTTAAAATTAGACCATTCCGTATTAGCTTCCATAGAAACAGTGTTACCTTTGCCGGAGTTGTTAGATTCCATACCTTAGACGCTAGAGTAGCTGCAATTCCTATTGTTTCCTGCTCTAACGATTCAAGATATTTGATGGAGATCATCACAAATTAGGGTTAGAGTTTTCACCTTAGCCCTAATCAGGGCAAACGTTGTATCCCATGTGGCAACTCATCCGATCGGCCATTCCCAAAAGCTCGGCGATCCGCTCGCCCAAGGAAGACAGAGCCTGGCTCTCGGCCCACGGAAGAAGCTGACACCCATCTATGGCCGGTTCAGCTGCCAATTGTGGGACACCATGGCAGCCTCCGCCGACCTTGCTTTGGCAGCCTCCGCCCCCACGGTCTTTACCTCGGTGGCCTCCAGCTTCAAGGAGATCTCCTTCTCCCTCCCGGAGGCCTCCACGACAGCCTTGGAAGAGCTCTCCTCGGCCCCCTTCAGTTGCTGCTTCAAGGCCGCGACCTCCCAAGTGGCCCCGCCCGTGGCCTCCACTGCGGTATTGGCCCCCTTCATGGCACCCACCATCCAGCTCATCGCTTGCAATAGCACACCGGAAAGAGTCAGGAAATAACAAACCTAAATGTGCTAAACACGAAAAAAGACAAGTACGTTACCTAGACCATCCGATAGGCAGCATGCACGGTGCACTCGGGATAAGCGACCGAGCTTATCTCCTTCCGGTCCCCGTCCAGTGGCAGACTCCTCAGGAGGGCTCGGATCGCCGCCTTACCTCGGTTCCCATCCAATACGGAACTCCCAGCAAGGACCGACCAGACGTTGACTAAGTCAGCCATGTCAGTGGACCTCGGCCTCTTCTGAGAGTCTTCTCAGCCCTGGTCCCCAGCAGGCCTCTTCTCAGCGCGGTCCTTCTTCACGGAGACTGCCACGGCTTCGCCTTTATCAACCGCCTTTCCCTGGTCGTTGTAGCCTTTCCTTTATCAGTTTGCCCCACCTCCTTAGTAGAACCAATAGGAGACGAGCCCTGTGGAGCCGGCCTCGGCCCAATCACCACTCCAGTTGCCAGGCTCGGCTTCTTCGAGCTGGCCTGAGCTGTCTGCCCCGAGGCCACCTGCTTGGATTTCTCCACTGCCATTTTCTTGGCTAGAGCAAACATCCCCTCGTTGACACCTGCAAGAAAAAATAATGAGGTCAGACAACCGAATCGGTCGAAAAGACAAAAAAAAAAAGAGGGGGATCTTAAACCTACATCCATGCTCTATCAGCCAAGTGTTGTCCCTAGTTACAGTGTACGGCCAGGGGCTCCCCGCCTTGCCCATGTTGGCGAATATGTTGTATTCCTCCAAATGCGCCCGACTCAGCTGTACCGGCGAGTGGAACACCGTCTTACACGGCCTCCCCCACTCGGGCAATTCCACCAGCTTGAACACCGCGATAAAGAACCACTCTGACTTCCACTTCTTGTGTTTCAACGCCGGGGTGATCCACTTCGGCCTCATTGGTCTCTTATTGATAGACCAATAGGAGGCCTCGGACTAAACGACGAAAAATGTGTGCCATAAGAAGTTTGCCCGGGGTTCTACACCCATGCGGTGGCACCAGGCTAAGAAGCCCATTATTTGCACGTATGAGTTAGGGGTCAGTTGGTTGAGACCAACTCCCAACAAGGGCAGGGTGTCAAAAATGAAAGGGTGTAACGGGAACCTAAGCCCCCCTTTAGGTGGTGTTCACTCACTCCTACCCAGATCCCCTCCGGCCTGCTATGCATGAATTCCCCCCCCCTTTTGGGAGCCAGACTTCATACTCCTCCGAGATTGAGTACTTTTCCCTGATCGTAGCTAGCCGGTGGAAAGTTAGGGTACTTGGCGTATTACAATCCGGGTGGCTAACCCGGTCTCCATAGTCAACCTCCTAGCTAATGTCCTCGACCTTGTCTCCGGAACTACTTTTCGACCCAGTTTCCCTGCCGTCCACTTCACTGGGACTCGCCTAATCTCTGGGCAAGTCCCTCGGCGGAGCCACCACTCTACTACTGGATCCTGCTGCCCTCTGCGGCTGGGAACCAGAGGCACCCATGATGGCAGACTCTACAACCGTCATCTCCTCCTCCTCCTTGACGACGTTCATTGCCCTAAAGTCCATATTTTAAGCCATCTAACAAAGCTTTGAGGTGATAAAACTAAGGAAGAGATGAACAAGATTTAGAAGATGGCTTACTTGGCAAAAAATTGAAGAAAACTTGAAGTTTACGGCGACTTAAGATTTTTCCGGCGAAGCACTCCGAATATCAACAAAGACAAAGTGAGAATGGGGGGCACTCGACCCCCTTTTATAGGCGTCCCAACCCGACGGTTGGGACTCCCCCTCGGTAAATCCAACGGCTATTTAACACTAGTCGTACTTGCACGCAATCCGAAAGAGCAATAATTACGCAATAATTAATGGCACCAGAAGACGTATGAAGCGATGTCTCATTAAATGTCCTAGAAAGACGCACACACGCGGACAAAAACTCAAACTACACGAGACTCTGGAAATGCATCCGAGTGGCCCTGGTCCCGGCCCTTTGCAGAATTGTGAAGTTACTTCACCATGCATTCAATGGACGATCAGTCTCATAGCCTGCTGGCACACTAAAGTACCCCACCGGGCTGGAGGGCATTGATGGAGATCGTCCCAAATTACGGTTAGAGTTTTCACCTTAGCCCTAATCAGGGCAAACGTGGCATCCTACGTGACAACTCATTTGATCGGCCATTCCCAAAAGTTTGGTGATCCGCTTCGCCCAATGAAGACCGAGCCCAGCTCCCGGCCCACGGAAGAAAGCTGGCACCCATCTATGGCCGGCCAGACTAACGCCGTCGAGAACTTTCAAGTTACGCGCCTTGGGCCCAGACCTTCCCAGCTAGCGGGTCCAATCCATCCCAGCGGGCCTGACTCAGCCTGGTTCGGGTCTAACGGCCCAAAGGCCATAAAATAAGTTTCAAGACGGTGTCCAATCAGCCCATGACCCCGACAACCCTGTCAACATAAGTAAGGTGCACTATGCCTACTTTATCGGGCTGCGAGTCAATACCAACTCTACAAATATCACGTCCTTCGCACAAAGGAAGGGAGCCCGCTCTCAACGTACAAAAGAGTCCAAACTTTGCAAAAATAGATACTCAAAATACAACGGTAAGCCTCTTCCTCCCGATCTTAATACTTCGGTGATCACCTTAGTCTCTTGCTAACTTAAGCATCAGAGAGGAGAACGAGAAAACAAACTTCTCGTGTTGCCCGTGTTTCAGGTGAGCTGCCTACTCTTGCTGACGCACACTGAGCTAAATGAGAAGTTTGGACTTGATCAACGGTCGGGTTGGTTCTAATTATTAGAAGTCCTTGCATTGGATCCTACATCTGTTCTTGTAATCACAACAGAGCCTATATGATTTACTGTAAAATAAACCATATGAATGATTATCATCTTGAAATTTCTTTTATCTTTCTTTTCACTTCTAAGTTGTATGTTGATTTGACTGAGAAAATTCTATCTGTAGAAGCATTCCAGTAACACCCATCTTGAGCATTTGTGATTGATATTGGAGTACTATTGTAGATTTTCTTCCAATAATGTTGAGGAATTAACTCCGAATAATACTTTTATCCTAGGATTTAGTATTTTCATTGATGATAAGGTGGACTTTATCTTGTAATTGTTCTTCAATATTTATATAATTTCTTATAGGTCGGGGGTAAATATGAGTTATTCTGACTGAGTCAGGGGGGGGGGGGGGGGGG
>JAUMHB010060877.1:0-14697 GCA_032359685.1 Pittosporum tobira
AAGTATACATACTTTTCATTATCAACGCATTTACCGAAATCATCACTTAACTATATTTTAATTATAAATTATTAAACGTAAACCTCTAACATATATATAAATAGAAATTTATTGTTAAAAAAAGATTACTAATAAAAATAACTATGAATAACTATGAATTGTCTACTATTTTTCGTATATCATATATGTTAAAAAAATCACCATTAGCTTATATTTTCATTATAAATTATTAAATCTAAACATCTAACATATATATAAGTACAAAATATTTTTTTTATCAATATATTGTTTCTTTAACACACCTATTTCCATTCCATAATAGAAAATGTCAAAAGTATTAACATAACTATTATTAATAAAAGTAAGTATGACATATCTATTATCTTTAATATGAAATATCTATTATCTTTAATACATAATCCCTATTTAAGTATATTAATAAGTTTAATTACATAAAAAAAATTAGAAAATGGCGTGTAATAAAAACATAAAAAATTACAAATAATTTCTAATTTATTTTTATATATGGACATAAATTCGATCGACTTTAAAAAATGATAATAGATTATTATTTACAAAAAAATAAAATCAAAGAGTTTGTCTTAAAATAAAATTCAAAAACTTATTTATCAAATAAATAAATAATTTATTAATATATATACATAATATCAACTGTTTTAACTTAGAATTAATTAAATATTAAAAAAAATTGCATAAAATATTATAATAACTTTTTATAATATATTAATAAACAATTGTGTCTAACCCGGGCAACGCCGGACATTCGAGCTAGTCATCTTAAAAACATAAGTTACAAAGTGATGGTCTAAAAAATTTGATACACACACACACATATTACAATGATGATTCTACTATTCAAAAAAATTTAATTGCCCCACTGTGCCTATACATTATTGAATTTTATTGAATTTAAAAATAAAAAAAATTAAAGATGTCAAAAAAGTACATCTTTAAAAAAAAAAAATTTAATCCGCTGCTAATTACAGGGTTCGATCCTTGTTTCTTGGGGACCTTGTAACTAATTTCTTTAGTACGTTATAAACAGCCTTAAATCACATCTTCATTTACCCCAGAAGTTCTTCCATGGCAGCCAAATCCCATCTTACATGCAATAACCATTAGATAACGCTACACTATGCCAACGAGTCCAAATTTACTGTCCCGGCTGCCCTCTCATCTTCTGTCCCAATTTAATTAACTAGTTGTATTGCATAAACAATTTACAATTAATTTTTATAATAAAAAAATTAAATATAATACAGCCGTTGAATTGGATTTGAGATAACAGATTTGGACTATGTCAACAACACAAAGTATATAATGACTGAATAGCAAATTTAACAAAAAATGGCCATATTTGGTTAAATTAATTGTTTTTCCGAATCAAAATTTAAACTATTCCTTATATATATAGGTGAAATCGAAATCATATCGAATGTACTATTAAGTCTAAATTTTGTGCTCTCAAAAACTTAACTAATTATTTGTCTAACTATTAAATTTAAAATTAATTAATTAAATTAAAAATTTTAACTAAATCGAGTTTTATGGGGTTGAAGAGTAGTAATAATTAACAAATTTAAGAAGATTTCCCTGTAATAACCGAATGATTTGCGTGGGTAAAACTGTAAGAGATTGGAAAGTACAAGTGAGCGTGGAGAGGAGAAGTCGAGAATTCGTTGTCAGTCATACGATCCCAAAGCACACCATAAAAGCAGACACTAATTGTGAGAATGACTATTTTACCCTAGGTGAGTTTGACCTAAAAACCCTGTTAAGAACCCTTTTCAATGCTCTCCGACTGACCAAAAAAGGTCAAAATGTCTTCCTCGTACCGCCGTCTCCATGGCCTCTTCACCACCACCAATGCCTCTAACACAGCCAAATCAATCCCCAAGTCCGCCAAGCCTGCTGCCGAGCCAGCCAATTCTGCCCTCAATGCATCCAAGCCTGTCTCCAAGACAACCAAGCCTGCCTCCAAGTCAATCAAGCGGCCCACCTCGGAAGTCCAGAAACTAAAACTCATAGTCAAGAAATTCAAAGAAGACTCCAACTCTGACCGCTTTCGCCTCCGTATCCCGTACTACGAATTCACCGTCCGCCGCCTCGCAGCTGCCAAGCAGTTCTCCCTCATTGAAGAAATCCTTGACCACCAAAAGAAGTTTGAAGACATCACCGATGAACGTTTCGCTGTCCGTCTCATTTCCCTGTATGGTAAAGCTGGCATGTATGACCATGCCCGCAAACTGTTTGACGAAATGCCCGACCTAAACTGCGACCGCACGGTTCTTTCCTTCAATGCCCTCATTGCTGCTTGCATAAATGTAAAGAAATTTGATAAACTAGCAGAGTTGTTTCGGGAGTTACCCGAGAAACTGGTCATTGAGCCCGACATTGTGTCGTATAATACTGTTGTCAAAGCGTTTTGCCATACGGGTTCGTTGGATTCGGCATTACAAGTAATTGAACAGATGGAGATTAATGGGCTGGACCCGGATCTGATCACATTCAATACCCTTCTTGACGCTTTTTATCGGAATAATAAGCTGTCTGATGCTGAGAAGTTGTGGGCATTAATGGAAAACAAGAATGTGGTTCCCAATGTGAGGAGTTATAATCCAAAGTTGCGAGCACTGGTTGCTGATGATAAGATATTAGAAGCTGTTGATTTGATTAATCAGATAAGGACTACGGGAGTGAAGCCGGATATTTATAGTTTTAATGCAGTGATTAAAGGGTTTTGTGATGATAAGAACTTGGAAGAAGCTAAGAGGTGGTATGGGGAAATAGCAAAAAGTGATCTTGTTCCAGATCGTGTGACGTTGGAAATTATTCTCAAATTTGTTTGTGAAATGGCTGATTTTGATTATGCTTTTGGGCTGTCCAAGGAAGCGGTGAATTTGAAGCTCCGTGTTAGTACGGCTTTGCTGCAGCGTACAGTGGATGGATTGGTTAAGGAACTGAATACCACAAAAGCACAGGAGCTTGTAGATTTGGTGAAATCGAAGAATTACTTCAAATATAAACTGACTCTTCCCAGAGGAGTAGTGCCAATGTAAGTATTGGAAATTCGGTAAATTCGGTTATCAAAATTTCTAACTTGGAATGGGCTCAAATTTGGTGGGCGGCTTGGAAACGGGCTCAAATTTGGTAACTGCGATGGGCACCGTTAGTTTTGGACGTTTTGGGCTTGTTTAGATGGATTTTTGGACTTTTTTTTGTTATTTATTTTATTATTGTAATTTTTTAATGTTGCTAGTTTCGAATTCTATTCTGATTATGGTTTTATATATTCCTATTTAAACTCTGTATTGCTTAGAGAACAGTGGTTTTTGATTTTATTGATATTGACTTTTATCAAACAGAAAACTCGTGTGTTTTCTTTTATTCCTCAATCTTCCCTTTGTTGGAATTTCGTGTGTTTGGTATTATTTGGCACCAGAGCTTAAGTTTCTGTTGATCGATGGCTGAACAAAATCATGATGGTCGTGGACGACGGAGTCGTGGAAGTAAGGGACGTGGAACCGTTCATGAAGAAAACGAAATACCACGTTAAAGAAACCCGCGAGACATAGAAATTGAAGAATAGAAGAGGCGGATTCAGGAGTGGAGCAACAACTTGCTCAGGCAAGATTGGAGATTCCATATGACGAAGAAGAAGAATATGAGGACGAACAGGACGCAAATCCATTTCTACAATATGATTATAAATGGGGGAAGTTGTGAGAATGTGATGTCTGCTACAATGGTTGAAAAATTGGAACTGAGTACAGAAAATCATCTACAACCATATAATTTGTTGTGGTTCAAGAAAGGGAATGATGTGAATGTCAGCAAAAGGTGTTTGGTGAAATTTTCAATTGGGCAAAAATATACTGACAAGGTGTGGTGTGATGTAGTCTCAATGGATGCCTGTCATATTTTGTTGGGAAGACCATGACAATTTGATATGAGGACAACACATGATGGTTTTAAGAATACATACACTTTCAAGAAGGATGGAAGGACCATTACATTGGGACCTTTAGATTTGAGAAAATATGTGAAGAACAATGTACTGACCAGGTTCGAGTTCAAAGAAGCAGCGACGAGTGTAACAGAGCTTTTTGCATGTGTGGTGATGGAACAAAATTCGGATAATCCAAATATCCCTCCAGAAATTCTACCTTTGCTTAGGGAATTTGGTGATGTAGTGCTTGAAAAGATGTCACCAGGGTTACCACGTATGAGGGACATCCAACATTGTATTGACTTAGTGCCTGAAACTGTGATTCCCAACAAAGCAGTTTACCGGATGAGTCCCAATGAATATGAAGAATTGCAAAAACAGGAGCAGGAGTTGCTAGAGAGGTACGATTTAGGTGAGTTTAAGAAAGATGGCTCATAGAGGATGTGTTGTGATAGTAAGGCTCAATAAGATCACCACTAAATATCAGTTTCCTATTCCACGGTTTGAGGACTTGATTGATCAGTTACACGGGGCGATCATTTTCTCAAAAATTGATTTAAGGAGCAGATATCATTAGATTAGAGTGCGACCTAGAGATGAGTGGAAAACAACTTTTAAAATTCGAGATGATTTGTAAGAGTGGCTGGTGATGCCTTTCGGGTTATCCAACGCACCTAGTAAGATTGATGAATCAGGTATTCCGACATTTCATTGGAAAATTTGTTGTTGTTTATTTTGATGATATCTTGATTTATAGTGAGTCAGTTGAGCAACATGTAGAGCACTTGTGAGCAATCTTTGAAACACTGAATGAATAGAAGTTATATGTCAACCTCAAAAAAATCACTTCTTAATTGATCACGTTATTTTTCTGGGTTATGTTGTGTCAAAATAGGGAATTCGCATAGATCTAGCTAAGGTTGAAGCGATCACAAATTGGGATACATTGAAGAATCTCCATGATATACGTAATTTCATGGGCTAGCATCATTCTATTGACGATTTATTCAGGATTTTAGCTCTATTATTGCACATTTGACAGATTGTTTAAAAGAGAGCAAGTTTGTGTCGACTACTGTAGTAGAGGTTGCCTTTTAGCTGTTGAAACAAAAGGTGACAGAGGATCCAGTCTTAGTGCTCCCAATTTTTCAAGAAGTTTTTGAGTTCATTGTGATGCGTCGGGAGTTGGCATTGGAGGAGTATTGAGCCAGAAGGGCAAACCTATAATATTCTTCAGTGAGAAATTAAATGAAGCCAATAAGAGGTATTCCACTTATGATAAAGAATTTTATGCCATCATAAAGAGTTTGAAGCATTGGCGGCACTACCTCATTTCTCGAGAGTTAATTTTGTATTATGATCATGAGGCATTGAAGTACATCAACGGGCAACATAAGTTGAGTGTAAGGCATGCCAAATGGGTGGAGTTTCTTCAAGCTTTCAGTTTTGCCATTAAGCATAAGGCGGGAGTGTTGAATAAAGTAGCAGATGCATTGAGTCGACGCCATTCTCTGCTGTCAACAATGCAGGCGAGAGTTTTGGGGTTTGATGAGTTTAAGAATTTGTATAAGGTTGATTCTAATTTTAGGGTAATTTGGGAAAAGTGTCAAGAATGTGACTTTCAGCATTATATGGTTCAGGAGGGTATTTTTTTCAAAGGAAACAGGTTGTGCGTCACAAATTGTTCACTGAGGGAGTATATTGTTACTGAGAGCCATGGAAGAGGCTTAGCTGGACATTTTGGTGTGGATAAGACATTTGCCTTGTTGCGTGATCAATTCTATTGGCTACGAATGGATCGTGAGGTGGCTCGTTTTGTAGAAAGGTGCAAAGTATGTCACATTGCCAAAACTAAGGGCAGTAATGCGGGATTGTACTTTCCTTTACCTGTTCCAGCAGCACCATAGGAAGATATCAGTCTTGACTTTGTTTTGGGGTTGCCGAGAACACAATGGAATAAAGATTCGATAATGGTGGTTGTAGATCAATTTTCCAAAATGGCTCATTTTATTATGTGTAACAAGACTTTTGATTCTTCATTAGTTGCTCGTTTATTTTTGTATTAAATTGTCAAGTTGCATGGAGTTCCTAAATCTATGACGTCAGATTGTGATGTAAAGTTCGTGAGTCACTTTTGGCATACTCTTTGGTGACTTATGGGGACCAACTGGTAGTTCAGTTCCTTTCATCACCCTCAAATAGATGGTCAGAGTAAAGTTGTCAACCGAATTTTGAAAAATTCATTGCGCAGCTTGATTAGGGATCATCTGCGCCAATGGGATTTGGTGTTACCGCATGCAGAATTTGCTTATAACAGATTGTAGAACCGCACTACAAGAATGAGTCATTTTGAGATCGTCTATGGGCATAATCCAATTACTCATTTAGACCTTACACCATTACCTATCCACAAGCAGTTCAATGTCGATGCAGAGGAGCATGTTACACAGATTAACCAGTTGCATTCACAGATCCACCAACAGATAACCAAACAAAATATGCAGTATAAGCAGGGGGCTAGGGGCAAGAAGCATGTTGTCTACAGAGAGGGTGACTTGGTTTAGATTCATTTGAGGAATGAAAGTTTCCCAGTTTACTAGTTTGATAAATTGCAATCGAGAGCAGATGGACCATTTAAAGTTCTGGAGCGAATTAATGATAATGCATACAAGATTGAACTTCCTGTTAAATACAATGTGTCTGATACTTTTAATGTTTCAGATCTTTCTCCTTATTATGAGAATCAGGAAGCACCAAAAATAGTTAATGTGAGTGATGATGAAGATGCTGATGATTCCGATTCGAGGACGAATCTTTTCTTAGCCGGAGAGAATGATGTAAGCATTGGAAATTCGGTAAATTCGATCATTAAAAATTTTTAACTTGGAATGGGCTCAAATTTGGTGGACGACTTGGAAACGGGCTTTTGAGCACAGCCCATGGTAGTGAACTGCAGTGGACACCATCGGTTTTGGACGTTTTGAGCTTGTTTAGATGAATTTTTGGACTTTTTTTAATTATTTATTTTATTATGGCAATTTTTTAATGCTGCAATTTTCGAATTCTATTATGATTAGGGTTTTACACGTTCCTATTTAAACTCTATATTGCTTAGAGAACGGTGACTTTTGATTTTCTTGAGATTGATTTTTATCAAACAGAAAACTTGTGTGTTTTCTTCTATTCCTTAATCTTCCTGTTGCTGGAATTTCGTGCATTAAGTGCCGTCATTTTTGTGATATCAATTGTTTTTATCTTATTTAAGTGGAAGTCTCTTGTTGGTTGTTAACATTGTTAAGATCGTGGATGTAGCCCATTTTTACAGTAGGCATAAGAACTGGTTTTTGTGTATCCTCAGTTTTAAGCAATTGAGTAATGAAATGAATTTATTACAACCAATTTTGAATGGGTAGTAACTTTCTGTTTTTGTTGCTGGGGTGCGCTGCCTATGATGACTTGAAGAGTATATTCATATTTTTTGTGTGTGTGTGTGCTTACAGCGAGATATCTTAAAGTGGCTAAGCCATTGATTTCAACGTCTTACACGATTTGTGCAGGAAATGAAGTGTTCACGAACTGGTAATACACTGCTACTCTTTTCTGAAGCAATTTGTTAATAATATATGTACTTTCAAAGGCCTTGTTTGTTTTTTGTGATGTTTTGGTCGTATACTATGTATCTTCCTTTATTGAAATGCTTTGCTATGTTTCCTTCTTTTCCTTGGGTAAGGTTTTCTAGCTGCATAAAAAATCTGGTGAATTTTGAGAAACATGGGATGATAAGTCCGTTACTGATACTGTAACAGCTGCGCATAAGGCTAATTTCCTTGGTTTTGCGAAGATGGAAGCTCCTTCAAGATGTTGGAATGTATTGTGAATTTAATTATTTACACATTAAATTTCAACACATTACACGTTTGAGGCACTTCTTCAATTTCTTAACAATAGGTGACTACTGGGTAATGCTCTTTTGACAAGTAGGATAGACATCCCATAACTCTTGATTTATTGACACCCCATTCTATGACATTAAACATTTACTATTTTACAAATTATTAAAATAAGAAAAAGTACTATTTTACAAATCTATATACTAACAGTATAATTCTTCAATACAGGGTGCCCTCTAGGACAACGCCATCATAGAACATTGACTTGATTTATTCCTCAAGAGCGGGAAGGCGTTGACTGTCGTCATAATTGTACATCAGAGGAACCGTCTATAATTATATTATAATTAGTAAGTCTAATAAAGTGTGACATATGAACTCTAATTAATTTAATTTAATATGAGCTGATTAATGTGGATTATAAAATAAACTATTGAGTTTGTGATGGATAAGCTCATTGGATTTATTTATCATGTTATAAATAAAAAATTAGGTTATTTCTCTTAACCCTAATAACAAATTACTTTGTGTAATACAAGCCGTCATACAAGAATTTCATACTCATAAGGAAGACATAATGTTTTCTCATCAAACCAGCATAAGGTAGAGATTAAAAGAGTGGAACTTGGTTCACAAATCAATTTTTTTTTCTATTCCGTTGTTATGGATTCCAAATAATGTATGTAATCTATTGTCTGTGCAATTGAGTATTCTAAATCTATCTATGAATTATTGTTTGAGTGATTAATTAATTGTTTATACCATCCCTGCAAGATTAAGACAAGCCTTTGTCAAAGTTGCTGAAAATGGATTTGGAGAGAGACCCTCCTTGTTCAGGCACTTCCACACCTCCGAAATCAGGTTCGTAACATGTTGTCGTGCAATTTCAGCTGTAGTTCCTTGGTGTTCATTCTTGAAGCATGTTATATATGACCCGCCATTGCCATCTTGACCCTCACCCTGCGAATTGATAAATCATGGTGCATCATTTTTTATTTTTATTTTCCATATCATGTTAATGATGGTAATATTATCATGCAAGGCACATTAATGTCTTAATGAGAACTGATTAATTACTACATTGGCACTTTCCAAGTCATCCCAGAGCCGAAGCATTGTTGCGAGAGAAGATATAATTCCTGAATTTATATTCGCAGAAGTTTCACCTTCCCTTAGGAGAAAGAACATGTGGACTAGCACCACGTGAGTCCCAGAACTAATGATTCCGTTCTTCAAGTACTCCTCTGCCTTGGGGTAGATACATATTTTTATTTATAGAGATTCACCTTCTAAATTGTGACAGACCTTAGGAGCAAAATTGCTTTAAAAGCCTATTTTGCAAAACATATAAAATTTTGATACACCAGCACAGGAAGACTAAGCAAACAAATGGGACGATTCTATGGTTAACCGTTTTCCGCAGGGAGTCTGCAGGGTTCAATCCATGTTTCTTGTTACGTCATAAAGAGCCTTAAAGCACATCTTCATGTAGCCTGGAAGTTCCTCCATGGCAACCAAATCCCATCTATGTGCAATATTAGGAGTCAGCATCATATAATCTACAGACGCATATATAAAATATGTTTTGAAGAAGATGAATCATTGAAACATATGAATATCAGTGCCACTTTAAGCTTTTTAATTTGTAGATGTTGATGCATACTTATTCACAGCTTCGATGAAGAGAGTGAGTTCATCTACAGTCCCATAAACATCAAAAATGTCATCTAGTATGTAGATAAATGAGATAGCTTTAGTGAGCACGATCCTTTCCTCCGACATGCTGGGATCAGTAAGAGCAGCCATGGGCCCCATATACCATTTTAATGGTTGGTCCCTGGCCAACTTTAACTCCTTGGCCAAGCCTAAGGTGTTCCACCATCTAAAATGATATTTGAATACGTTATATTAGAGACAATTCATCTATGAAATAAGGATCGGGTTCCAAGATTTGGGTTCATCATACGGGAATATAAAATGTGAAACCATTAAAGAAAAACAAAATTTCTATATTCTCATAATATCTAGGAATTTAGGATAGATATACCAAGTTACATTTTATACTAATTTTCTAGATAGTATTAACATATAAAAATCATACAATTATTTAGAGTAGTATACATTATTAATTAACTCAACTACGTTTTTTGTTTTTTTTTTTTTTTGTTTTTTTTTTTTTTATCTCAAACTAGTTTCAGTAGGTGGGAAATAAATCAAAAAGCAAGAAGAGAGGGAAGGGGACGGGAGAAAAGGAAAAAAATATTAAGAACAATAATGAAGATAAATAAACCAAAAAAAAAGGAAGAAAATATTTGAAAGATAAAGGAAATCACATGCATAAAAAAATAAAGTAAAAACACACACACACACACACACACACACAAATATATATATTTATGTATATATATATGTTGTATACTGATTTTAGTAATATTTTTAATTTGTAATACTTTAAAAAAAGCTATAAAAAAATGTTACAAATTGACTTAAGAGTCATGTTTCAAAGAATGATAAGTATAAAAAGAATGATCTCTCTCTCTCTCTCTCTCTCTCTCTCTCTCTCTCTCTCTATAGCAAGAGATTTTGCCGTTGGTCTGTACAATTGAAATCTCTGATATAGATCTGTAAAAAAGTTCAACCTCGTATGCACAAGTTACAACTGGTTGTTCAAGACTGCTGAGCTAATGTGAACTTTGAAACTCAGATTTTGAGGGCTTGCCGTATACTGATTTAGCACAAGTTTCTACTATTGTTACCTAACTAGTTCGAATGCTAGACTTTGATCGGACTAGATACAATTGTTAATTATTTTATTATAATTATAGTTATAAAATTATAATTTACATTTTTGTGTGAATTTTTTTTATAAATTATTTCTTCTGTCTCAAATTCTAAGACCAAATGTATATTTTTTGTTATCCAAATTTGAAAAACTAATCACATAAATCAAAATAAATATGTGGTATATATTTAAAGAATAAGAGTTTTATAGGGATAAAAAAAATTTATGTGGTGTAGAATGATTCTCTTATCTTAAAAGTAGTACTTTTTAATTTGCATACATTATGTGATTTAATATTTTTTTTTGGAATGGAGGGAGTATTAATTAAATAAAATTTTCAATTTTTGGACTAATTGAATATATTAATACAACTTTTTAAGATATAACATTTTCTTTTAAATTAAAATATTCTTTTATTAGTTTTATATAAGTCTATGACATTTTTTTTAAGGAAAAAAATTAGCTTGGCCTCAAACACTTGGAGCTTGAGTGAGATTTAACATTTTTTTGTTAACTATGTGGCCTTCAGATTTAAAAAAAAAACAAAAAAAATAGCAAAATGAATCCAAATCTCTCTATCCAAATAAAAGAAAATAAAGGAACATGGAAAAAATAATCACTAGGTCTCAAGCTAAACCAAATAAACATAAGAAATCCATCCACATTCTACAATGTCTATGATTTAGAGGTTGAATATAATAAAATTATAATCAATTTTAAAATAGTGGAAAAAATAATAAGATAGTTACAATTAGCATTATTATTATTTTACTTATTTTATGTATTTAAAATCTTAGTTGACTCGGTAAATCAGATGAAATATTTCTTTTTAACCTTTAATGAGTTGTGCAACTAAATATTGAATTATGTCCAAAAATAACTAAATATTCATCCAAAAAAATTAATTCAGACTAAATTTTAGGTATTGTGTGCTTTTTATGTATATATTTGTCGTTTGAAAACACATCATATAGTAATTTATATGGTTATCTTCAACTGTCTAATTAAATTAACTAATTCTGGTGGAAATTGAAACGTAGTCGGGATGTTGCCACGTACTTATTTACACTAGTTCTAAAATTAGAGATATTATTTCTATTGGTACATTTTAAAATTAAAAATTTGTCTCCAAAATTAAAAATTTGTCTCCAATCTTGGAACGTGCCAACAGATAGGTTTCTAATTTAGTACATAAAGTATTATAATATTTTTAATTTATCATTTTATTATCAATATAGATGAAATTTTATACAATTTTATGAAAAAAAATTATTTTGAAAACACTTTCTTTTATATAAAAATTGTCAAATACCTATTTTTAATAACCGTTGTTTTTCTTTTTAGGGTATGACATTTTGCAAATTTCCACAAGCGCTACCTTAGAAAAGCTTATTCTAAAAATGAAATAAAATTTACATTAAAAAATAGTGTGTGTAGAAGTAAAATGTTTAATTGACACTAAAAAAAATTTTAAAAATGAGATTATTAATGAAATTGATGAACCACTCCCTCCAAACGGAATATATTAAAAGTCAATGGTTGTGAGAATAAAATTTATTGTTAATAACTAAATTTTAGTTGAAACGCAACATTATTGTATACAAATTATGATTTTTTTTAATTATTGTATATAGTTTCTTTTTGTTAAATAGCGAAAGAGCCACATTAAGACGATTGAGGACTTGTTTAGTAGTAGCGTTTATAGATTATAAACTCTAACCCAACAAAAATCATATCTGGTAGATTAAATTTAAATTTAAAAATTTAAATTTACAACTTAAATCCAACTTAAACAAAAACATGAAGTTAGATTTAAAATAAAAATTGTGATTTGGTAATCTCTAAAGACTGGTACTAACCAAGCATTGAGTGCAACTGCAATCGACGAGCTTTGAAAAATAAAATAATTACTATTTTGTATTATATTGATAATTAGCATTTTGTACTTTAATCTTTATTTTGTATATTTTCTCATGAGTCTCTTTCCAAATTAAATACGCTAACACTAGTTGACTTTCTTTTTTAATTTAGGAAAATAATAAATATTTAAGTTAATATTAGCAACAAGTGGAAAAATATTCTATCTAGGAAATTGTTAAAGCACAAATAAGTATTTGCTTTTGGTAAAGGCTATAACGAATACTGGTTCAACAATTCAATCTTGTGAAAGATTAAGATGTTTTTACTCTAACATCAGATTTAAGAATAAGAATGGACACAGACCCTAAACATGCAGAGTCCCTCACATCCCATAATCCATAATTAGCGTACGTCGACTATGGACCTATAAATCCGTCACTTAAGAAGATATCTGGTAAGCCACCTCCCATATAAGCTTCATAACCACACAAATAATCAGTAATTGCTTTAAGCTAGCACAATGAAATCTTAGATTCTACAATAAATGGCTGCAAAGTTCACAGAAAAGTCCTGGTCCCTAATCAGATAGCTAGGTGATGCTGGACTGACCTCAGTCAGTTTCAAGCTTGTCAGTGTACTTTGTATCAAGGGGTTAATCATCTAATTAATCCATTTTAGTGTTTGGAGTAGATTAAAAAGTAGTACTAATGTACTTATTCGCCCAATATATAGGAATATTAACTCAATAATTTATGAGCAGTCAAAGGAACAACGATCCCAGAACAAGATTCTAGTGTCCTGAACCAAACAGATTTAAGTTCCAAGAAAATTTTGATCAATAATGGTTTTCATTTCGCTGGAATAAGCTTTTCCAAGGTAGCGCTTGTGGAAATGACAAAATATATTGTAGGAGAATATAATATTATAAAATTGATGTATCAAATAACAACGATTACATGAAATGTTTTATATATGTTTAACCTACTTAGAGAATAAGTAACCTAATTTAACTTTCAGTTTGTTACAAAATAAGCTACAAGCAATAAAAATTAAAAATGTCTCGTAACGAATCTTCAACCTATAAGAGTATCAGTAGCACTAGCAACATATTATCAAATATTATCGATAGTATTAGTAGCATCCAATATTTGACAAAAGTTGTTAGAATTTTGTCCTAAGCTTATACAACAGAGAACGGAAGAGATAAACCAAGCAGATGAAGGCTGAGAGGGCGGCAGATGAAGCGGTGGGTGCGGAAGATTTGGTCGCCTACCACGTTGGTTAGTAATGGCGTCAGGTCGACGATTTCGTCGGATCTCGCCAGCATCATTGTCGAAGAGATTTTATAAGACTTAGCAAGTGCTTTATGAAATTTAGTAGAAAAGTAAAATAAGAGTTTCCACGGACAGTTATAATGGCTATTATTGCTGCAAAAGAAGCTCCCCTCGAAGTTCACTATGAATCTTTGGGTACCTATTATGAGATTTATGGGCAATATCTAATAGTAAGAAGTAAAAAAAAAAAAAGAAATTCTTTATATATATATATTCGAACCCCTATCTATAAATTGGTCATATTTCTCTTTATAGAGAAATCGAAGAAGCTGCATAGGGGTTTTGTGGCCAAATAAGGCTTAGCGGATCGTATTACTACAGAGTCAACTTGAACAATTAGAACTTGAACCGATTTGGGTGATCGATTTTTGGCTATACATACATTTTCACAAATAAACTGCTCAAGACAGCAGCGGAAGCAAAATAATTTAAAGACAAAAAACCTAAAACTCTTAAAACCATGGAGGAAAATATAATATTATAAAATTGATGTATCATAAGAGGTCTTATATAAATTTAATCTACTTAGAAAATAAGTAACATAATAATAATAATAATAATAATAATAATAATAATAATAATAATATATTTAACATATATGATGTGTTTTCAAACTATTAGTTAACAATTGTAGAAACTGTTGCTAAATCAGTACACGCCAAGCCCTCAAAGTTTGAGTTTCAGAGTCCACAGTAGCTCAACGGTCGTGCACTATCAGTTGTAACTTGTGTATACAAGGTTGAACGTTTTTACATTTATGGTTCACCCTTGCATGCACAACGTTCCTCCTTTACAATTTATGTATATATATATTCGTTAGGAGTGCCTTGGATGTTCACCAAAAAATTAAATATCTTTAGT
>JAUMHB010060899.1:0-14694 GCA_032359685.1 Pittosporum tobira
TTGCATATTTGATTGGGCTTTTAAGCAAATATTCATAAATCAAGAGCAAAAAATAGCAAAATATTAAGTCCAAAATAGCTCTTATCATTTATTTCTTCCTTCTTGAAAAGGAAATCACAAATTTTAAAACAATTTTTGACACGAATTTTAAGAAATTCTAAAAACCTATATATATGTATTGTATATTTAAAATCTATGTCGAAAACTATTAAAAAAATTGTGACTTTCTTTTCATGATAGATGTTGTATAATATTGGATTTAAATTTACATAATTAGATATTGAAAAAGAAAAAAGAAGAATGATAACAAAATTTGGAAGGAAGTGAAATATAGCAAGCTCAGTTTATCTTTTACGTGAATAGAATTGGGTCTGGATTCATAGTCAATTTTGGGTAGATAACATTATTGTAATAATCTAATAATTTTAATATTTTATGAAATTAATTTATCTTAAATAGTATGGTGTTTGTAGAAATAAAATAGACTATAAGGTCCTAAGTGCAAATATTTTCAATAAATAAATGTAAACGTTGACTTTAGAAAATATTTGTTCTCAAACGATCCGTCACATAGTCAACAGAATATTGGTGGACCCCACAACAAAGTATTTGTGGACCTTATAATAGAAAACGTGTTGACTCCCCATAAAAAAAATTGTCGGACAATTATTGACTCGTCATAAGTCTCAAATAGTCAATATTTACTAACCAATCACTTTCTATTGTACTATTACCCCGACAATAAATATAATAGTAATATGAGTAATAGTTAAGATATACTTCTTTTTTTGATAAATAATTTACTTTTTTTTGATAAATAATTTGTTATTATTAGTACCAATAGTATTAAATATTTTCTCAGTGTTAGAATCAATTATTAAGTAAATAATTGTAGTGCCAATAATATTTAGTGTATGACACTTAGTATATTAATGTAAATGAGTTATAATTTAAAGAGTCGGTAGAAGAATTATTAATTTTACTCTATCGAATATTTATGTATGGTTAGATGAATTACTAGAAGAAAAGTTTGGAAGATGTTATATTAGTATTGCTTGTATTATGAGTGACTAATTTTCGGATATGTAGTTGGAAGTAATATTTATCTGAGTAAATGTAAAATTTTTGATAAGGTTTAAATGGTGAAAATTGCTACAAATGGAATTCATATAAAAAATAGTTATGTGGTAGGATTGAAGTGGGTTGGAATATAAGAAATGCTTGGTGTAGAAAGTTTTTCGGGAAATAATTAATTTTTTTGGGAGAAACTTTGAAGTTTACAAAAGCATGAAATGGAGTTTTTGTGTTTTATTATTATTTTTCAAAAAGTATAAAATGAAGCTTTGGTATTTTATTATTATTTTTCCTAAAGAATGAGTTGAAGTTTTGGTTTTATTGTTATTACTCAAAAAACATAAAATGAAGTTTTGGTGTTTTATTATTATTTTTCAAAAAGCATGATATGTAGTTTTGGTGTTTTATTATTATTTTCAAAAAGATATTTTGAAATTGTTGAATAAATTATTTATTTGAAAAAACTTTTTGGGGGAGGTTGACAATTTTTTTTAGTATAAACAGTGGCTTGAGATGAAGGATTTTCACACCTTGCTTTATTCTCTTCATGCTATATTGAGTGTTTTCTTGATATTACAAAATTCTTTTGAGTATTTCTAGAGTGTTATTAAAATTATTTTTGCAAGCGAATACAAGTGTTAGTGCAAGAAACTTTCAGATAACATTTATCTTTATTTACAGTTTTTGATGAAATAATTTTAAATCATACTATTATACGTTACGTACAAAACTTGCAATGTACATTTATTATACCAAATATTTAAGAGAAGATCTCTTTACAAGATTTATATAAAGCTTTACTTTTACTCTTCTTCAAATATTTTGCAAGTTATTACAAAACTTTTAAACAAAGTTATTTTTATATGAATCTTAAATCATACAAAATTATTTTATATTATAAAATAGTATTTGACGAACTTGTGAAACCATGGTCAAAATATATACTTAAATATATTTTTATCATTGATTATATTATAATATGCAAAATGATTTATATGTCAACTGATCATAGGAAGATATAACTTTACGGAGTACACGTTAAGGTAAGGAGTACCATCCTTTTTCTTCTACTGGAAGGAATATCATTTGACCTTTACACTTTATTCATCTTTAAAACTCTTGAAATTGAATATTATAATTCACCTTGAAAATATGTTGATCATTTGATTGTTGAACAATTATTACTACTATTTGAGTAACAATAACTCCTAAATTTATTGATTATTATCTTATTGATATTTGACTACTTTCGTTACAGACGTTGAAAGTTACGTTTTAATTATTTAAGTGATCATGAAGTTTCGAATTCAAATATTGATTATGGGTGCCTTAATCTAAGTGGTAAGGGCATACAATTATGATATTATTGGCTTGTGTGTCATAATTACTTAATTGTGATTTTATTTGGTTTGAGACAAAGATGTGTGATATTTGTGACATTTACATGTATGGTAAAATCACGATGCTGGCATATTCAGTAAAGGTATTCTGATTATGGTTTTAAGACTGAAGAATTTAGACATTCACAACTGTTTATTTTTGTGCTTACATTTCTCTTTCAATTGCGTTAACAATATTTTATATGTCTATATTTTCATTCACATTCAATTTGCTGACTTATAAGGCTAAGGATAAATTTTTTTTACTTCAATTATCCTTAGTCATGATATTTCTTACCGAGCTATCTAAGCTCACTCATTTATCTCATATTCCTTTCAGGTGCAGATAACTGATAACGGATTTGTTGGGAGAATAAATTAGAGATCCAGATAAGACAATTACTTAGATGTTTCCACTACGTACCTTGCTAGAGATTGATAATTTGTGAAGAATGTCTTATATAATATTTTTAGCGTGATATGATGTACTTTGTTATAACTTTGTGTACTTTTCAATAAACTCATGTGTGTTTAAGTTATAATGTTATTAATAAATTGATAACTTAAGTCGAGATGTGGATATACATATTTGGAAGTGTCACAATTATTAACCAATATAAGATCCTAGTCATTCAATACTAATTCAAAAACTATAAAGCTTCCTTGTACGACAATAATTTACCATTGGTACACAAAACAATTTATTACACATACAAAGAAAGTAAGCTTTACAACCATTTGATCAATATTAAAAGGATCATATTGCTTAGATGATTCTATCTAGTCAATATTGGCTATGAATCCAGACCCAATAAAAATAAAAGAAAAATGTAGATACATGTGACATATCATAGCACAAAACTTATAATAAGACGAAGTTGATTAAATTAAAAAAAAGAAAATAAATTTATGTTGTTTTGTTAAAAGTATTAATATAATTAAATATAATATAATGTATCTACGTGACATGGCAAAAATAATATTTGTAAAAATATTTTTTGCCAGCTAGAAATATCCGTTTTTGAAATGCAATATGAAGGTCTGCTGGAGGCCCAAGAGGCCAAGAATGCCAATGCGACAGACCCAAGCTCTAACTTGTCATAGGACAAACTCTTGAAGCCCATCTGCGCTTGGACACGTCAGCGGGTACGTACACGAGCAAATACTTATCAGAATTATTTTAATTTAAAATTTAAAAATACATATATAAATAAGTAATTTAATAATTTATATTGTAGTTCGTATTTTGTGCAATATTTAAAAATTGTATATTTCATTTTTCGTAAATAAAAGTTCATATTTGTATTTTAATTTGTCTCACGAAAACTATAAAAATAAAGTACTCTATCTCTTTGAAGGTAAAAATAATAATATTTTTTGATTTTAAAATTTTTAAAATTTATGAAACTAAAAAATGTGTCAATCATTCGGTTAAGCTCTTATATTTATAAATATTATAAACTATCTAAAAAAATTATTATATATACCACAAATCATAATATTTTCTATTTGTAATCTTAGTATAATAACATAAATTTGTAAATTAATTTGAAAAAATTTAAATTAATTTTTTTCCCATAAATTGAGGGAGTATAGAGTAACATAAAATTATATACACCTATTTTTTAATTCTAGTTTTAGTTATTATTTTATTGAAATATAATATGATTTACTATATTTGTTTTGATATACTCCCTACCTCCTAATTTAAATATTATAATTTTTTGAGTTTGTAGCATAGTATTTAAGATATTCTAAAAATATATTTATGTATTATATTTTACAAATATTTTTACTTATTTAATATATTTGTATAATATATTTTTCAATATATTTAATAAATATAAAAAATATAATATATAATTATATTTTTAGAGCGTCTTAAAACTCGTTCTAAAAATTGTTAAAAACCAGGATATTTAAATGAGTACACAAGGAGTAGTATATTTGTGAAATGTTAAAATTAAAATTTAAAATAATTTTATTTCAATTGGTGTCAAAATGAATGTGTAAGTTTCATATAAAAAAATTAGTATTTGAAAATTTAGAAGTTTAACAAATTTTATTATAAATTTTATTTTAATATTTTAAGAAAATTTATTTAATAAAACTTAAAAGTATTTATAATTTTGAGATAAAATAAATAATATATATAATACGATAATAAGAATAATTGGTAGAGGTGAAAAAAAAAAAAAGATGACCCGGAAAAAAAGAAGGAAAAACTAGAAAACAACAAAAGAAAAGGGGACACGTCCTTACTTCCCTGATTCTTTTTTACGAGTATTGTAGATTTAATTTACTTAATCTATTCTAAAATTAAAAATACAAAAAATTATTAAAGAATATATTATAAATTTTAAAATTAAATTTAAAATAAATTTATTTTATTTTAATTAATATTATAATCAATAGTGCTATAAACTAAATATAAAAGACTGTGAATATTAAAATTTAAAATTTTTAATAAATCTATATTATAATGTTAAAATAGTTAAGTAATTTGAAATATTTTAAATAATTTAGGGAAAAAAACCTGTCATCTAGGATATTTTGAGGAGTAAAAGTATATTATTATAAATATGTAACGAGATAAAAATCATAAATGACTGGATTCAATCCAATTTACACGCAGAGAAGAATTGTACTGAGAAGAAGCTAAAAAGCACAGCAAAGAACACGTCTTGTATTAATAGTCTCACCCCGTACGCTTAATCTCCTCAATAGATTTATCCTCAGATCGTTTTCATACTCTTCTATTTTTAATAATCCTCTGTATTGATACCCTTAATTTCATTTCATTTCGTTTACCGAGTAAATTAGAGATTTGCATTTTTTATCTTTATTTTTTGTAAAATTATTGTTTATATGAATCGAATTGGTTGAAGCGGTGGTCGATTTATGAGAGTGAAATTTCAGACGAGTTCATGTTTGAAAGATTGTTAGTGGGTGTGGGTGATGCCGAAGCGCAAGGAACGAAGCTTCAAAGCCCTATACAAGTCGACTGTGATGATTGAAGAACCGGAGGCATGTAATTTATGTTACCCTAATTGATACTTATTGTTAAATTCGTGTTTTTTATTGACCCTTTGGAGTTATTAGTGTTCTGATCGTGTTTTTAATTGCAAATATTGAGTTTTCTTAATTGAAAATGCTATTATGATCGACAAAGTGTGGTAGAAATTTATTGTTGATTTGTTTTAGTTGGTAATTTGATAGCTTCACCGGCTTTCAGGGCTAAGGTTTTCGGTTTATGATGATTTTACTTGAATATCTCGCAGTCTATAGGCTGTTACATGTAAACAGATAGATTTCTTTTGTCAGTTGTGCTGCATCTTAGTGTTAGGATGTTAGCCTTGCTTTAGCTTACCTGCTGGTTATGTAATATAAATTTGGTTTTATAATTCGAACATTTGTCTAATGTATTGGACATAGACATTGATGTTGCTTGATGTTGCTTTCTAGATCACCTCAGTTTTGAGTGGTAGCTGTTGTATGCAAGGACCAGTTGATGAAAAATATTACCGCTATCAGACCAATACGGTGAGATAACAGGGTAATCATTGCGTATTTTCTTATGTAAACTTTCCGTTCAAAAGCCCTACTTTTATTTGTTGAGCAATATGAATTTTGTAATTTTGGAGCTATTTTCTGAAATCTTTTAACCTGAAAGTGCGAAAACCTGCAGTCATTGTTAGTAGGTTTGGAAATGAATCTATAATATGCAGGAGTTAGAAATTCTAGATAATATTTGCATTTAGTGTCCCTGTATGTGCGAATGCGTGGGTCCGTGGGCATCTGATAGGTTCTCATTTATGGACTGTAATGGTCCACTTTATATTAGGACATGGAAAATCATTAGAACCAGGACTATATAGACACTGACAAGGCCTGTACATAGATAAACAAATATCTTTGCATAACTTAATCAATGTATTCATGCGAAGAAATAGATGTCATAATCATATACATGGTGCATGTCTATTTACATATAGGTGTGAAGCTTAGTCCTTTACCCTTTATGTAGTTTCTTTTCTTTTCTTATTTAGCTTATGTGTTCATCTTGGTCTTGTTAGGTGTCATCTCGAGTTGATAAAGGAGTTAGTAGTCATACAAAGAGTCAAAAGATTGACTTGAGAGCAAAAGACACTGGGGAGTGTAACGTGTGCTCTGCGCCTTGTACATCTTGTTTGCATATTGACCAAGCTCTCATGGGGTCAAAGTCTGGTGAATCTTTGGGTGAAATCTCCAGAGAAAATGCCATCAGCTATTCTGTTAGTGACGCAGTATTAACTGTTCAGAGCAAGGCGTTTGAAATCGGGCAGCATGCTGTTAGTGAAACGAGCAATACAATCGGTGTAAATTCCAGTCTTGATTCCCTCTGTGAAAATGCAGAAAGTAAGGCTAAACTAAAGATTTCTGATGTACCTGGTGCATCTCAAGATGCATCATCTGGTGGGTCCATCAGAGAAGACCCGCACACTTCAAAACCACATAAGACTCCAGATCAGGGTAATCTTAAAAACAAATCCGAAGAAGTAAGAGGTTTAGAAGGTCATGATGATAATATTTCATGTGTCAGTGGAGCTAATGATGCCATAAAATTGTCTAGTTCTGATATTGGAACCATAGAGAGCAAAAATATAGAAACTTCTGGTGATGTTAAGGCTAGCAATGTTGGTCTTGCTGGATTGAACTCTGAGATTTCAATGGAAGATTGTCCTAAGATAGAAGCAGAAGGCGACCATATTACCCATGATCTACCTACTGAAGCTTTAAACTCTGTAGAGCAGAAGCAAGAAGGGGAGAAGGTCAAGGGGGAAACTTCTATACAGTCTCATCCTCTGAACGAAAGCGATGAATCTGATATTTTGAGTCATGATGTAAGTATCGATACTTTACAATTTACAATTATTTATTGCTTTATAGTTATCTGGTATCCATTTGCTCTCTCTATCTGGAGGTTATCATCTGGCATAATTGATTGATACTAATTATGTTTATTATTCGTGACCAGGTAAATGTGTGCGACATATGTGGAGATGCAGGTCGTGAGGATTTACTTGCCGTATGTTGTAGGTGTATTGATGGTGCTGAGCACACGTAAGTTTATAAAGTAGCATTTGTTTTGTTTACTTGTCTATCTTGTCCGTTCAATTCTATATGCTTAAACTAATTCTTTTTAAACATAATGCTGTCCTTAGTTACTGCATGAGAAAAGCGCTGGATAAAGTTCCAGAAGGTGATTGGCTGTGTGAAGAATGTGAGCTCGAGGAAAGAAAAAATCAGGAGAAAAATAAACTTGGTGCAGTCGATGGAGTTGGTAAAAATCAATTTTCTGGACTTGTGGGCTTGGGAAATGCTGATCGTGGGAAGTCGGATGGAAAAGATGCAGACATTAAGGGAAATAAAACCGATAAAGAAAGTTCAAGTGTAAAAATCTCTTGTAAAAGAAACGCAGACGAAGCAGAAGTTTCTTCAGTGGCCAAAAAGCAGGCTTTTGATCCAACTATCCGATCTCCAAAGGTGTCTGGTACCAACAGAGTTGGTATACTTTCTCGCGATGGCTCATACAAGAAATTAGATATGGGGAAGGTGAAGCCTGTTACTGATACTAAAGAAGCTGCATCTCCTGGTAACCGACTACAGACATCTCGAGGCAAGTCTTTGATTTTTACTGCTACTTTGTTTGTTAAATTAGTTCTCATAGTGTGATTTCTCTTTTTGATTTATGATGGTAATTATTAAATCAAGCTGTTCATGTCACAGGTACTTTCTTAAAGTCTAATTCATTTAGTGCGGCGAATGCAAAACCAAAAGTTAGGCTTTTGGATGAGGTTGTTCTTAAGAAGCAGAGATCGATTAGAGAACCTGCTTCACTTTATACAAAGGAGGGATCTAGCAGAGTGATGGACAAATCACTGTCATTTAAATCTGTTACCTCGGGCCGTTTAAGTTCTGGCGAATCCAAACTTAAGATGTTATCTCCAAAATCTTCTCATGTTTTGGATCTTAAAGGCCTGAAGCATGCAAAAGAAGGGAACTCTATTGAGAGGAAAAGTTCTTTTAAATCAGAACGTACATCTGTTAGTTCAACCATACCCTCTTCTGCTATCTCTTCACCGAGAGTTGATAAAACAGTAGCTGCTCGTGGCGAAACTGTTTCCTTCTCTTCCACAAGCAACAACCGTGATTCGAAAGCTGTGCCATCTGATAGTAAGCCAAACCAATTAAAACCAGTCAACCATGATATCCATACTGGTTCAGAATTGCCAGTTCCTTTAGGTATAATTTTGTCGTCTAATACATGTTTTGGGTAATGCCATATTTATAATTATATCCTCATGGTTTCTTTTTGCCATTATTTTATTTGCTCAGTCCATCGTGTTTTACAATTGTTTTGGTTTATCTGAAGGTAAAAAGCAGTCGTCATTGTCTGCGACCGGGGTCGGCGACTGTGCAGATCAAAAGTCTATCAAGGCTAGAGTGAAGGATAATTCCTTGTCCGATTCTCTTACTGCTAATGAACTGACCGGTAAAATTAGCGAAAGCCTACCAGATAGGTTACCTCAGGCTCGAGAATCAACAAATGTGGCTGAGAAAGTCAAGGAGAGCTCTACTAGTCGCCCAAGGCAGAGTACTACAGCAGGTGAAAAAATTGTTCCCTGTCAGAAATGTAAAGATATGGGTCACTCTGCAGAATTTTGTACAGTTGACAGTCATCAGTCAAAGGTGGCAATGGATAAAGGTAATAAATTGAAAGCTGCAATTGAGGCCGCTATGCTTAAAAAGCCCGGAATATATAGAAAGAGAGTTCCAGATCAATCGAATGAGGTATCACTGTCGAGCATTAATTCTGAATCACCTTCACAAGATAAATTGTCAAATTTAAGTAACCCAAGAAAATTGGTTGCTGACGAGGAGGTAAATGAAGCTCTTAAAACAGGAATTCATGGGCCCATTCTCCCCATAAATGGCAAGCCTTCCATGACGGAATTAGCAACTTCTGCTATTTTTATGTCAGCCATCCCAGAGCTTGAATATATTTGGCAGTATGATTCTTTTCCATTTCAGTATTTATTTATTTTTTGTTGGCATTTCATTTTCTCTTCTTGGCTCAACATGGACTCATCAGTTCAAGTATTTTGGCTTTCTGGAATTATAATAGCTGTTGCATGGCATGCAGGGGGTCTTTTGAAGTGCATAGAAGCGGAAAATTGTCAGACCTTTATGATGGATTTCAAGCTCACTTATCGAGCCATGTGTCGGGCAGAGTTGTTGAAACGATGAACAAGTTTCCCTGTAAAGTTGTTTTGAATGAAGTACCTCGTGTGAGTAGTTGGCCTATACAATTCAAGAATGGAGCTAAAGAGGATCACATTGCACTCTATTTCTTTGCTAGAGATCATGAGAGGTAACATGTCTATATGTATTTTTCTTCTTTTGGTTTAATAGGCTCCCAAATTTAAATGTTGTTCTTTTCTCGTTATTGATTATTGGTGATAATCCATCCTCATGTTGCAAATGAAACAGCTACGAGAAAAGCTACAAGATTATATTGGAGAATATGATGAGGAATGATCTAGCTCTCAAAGGAAACATTGATGGTGTTGAAATCCTAATATTTCCATCCAATCAGCTTCCCTTGAATTCCCAGCGTAAGACTTTAAATAATAATTATGATGATCTCTTTGAAATTAGTAACTTTAAAAATCTCTAATATTGCTGCTTGAGCTTTGAGACTCTTCAACCTTGGTGAAAAAGTAGATTTCTCAACTCCATGCATGTTTCTATAGCTATTTCCTGTAGACTTGTCTTGTGCAGTGGTATGGATGATTCACTTAGAATCTAATTTCATATAATGTTCATAAATGACAGGTTGGAATATGATGTTCTTTCTGTGGGGTGTGTTCAGAGGGAATAGGGATAATAGTTGCTTGCAACAACTGCCTGCCTCTCCAAACAAACATTCTAGTCCTCGAGATATGCCTAGAGCTATTATGTCTTTGCCTGAAAACATATGTTCGCTTGTACCTATAGACAACGGTGTAGCCACGGGCGAAAAAGCTGCCGATGTGGCAGGCAACGCGGCTCATTCATTGATAGATTTACCTACTTTATCATCAACTGAGGCGATGAATGGGGACAATGACACTTTCCAAAAGGGTAAACGTGGAAAATGGACTTTGGAGCCAGAGTACGGTGTGGACTGCAATTTGTTGCCTGCTACTCAATCAAGCTCTCTGCAATCAAGGCCGGAAATTAGATCCATGTCAACTTCCCTGGTAATGTCCAATTTCTTCAGTTTTGGTTAAGGTTCGGTAAAACAAAATGTCTGCTTTAGGGTACTTCCTATTAACTATAATCTGTAAAACCATTCCATTTAGATTTCCTGCCGTTTGTCCACTTATATAAATTTTGATTGTCTATTTTGAGTTTGATTTATACCTTGACGGCATTATTTGTCTTGATGGCATATTAAGTTTTCTGTTTTAACCTTGTAGGAGGGACATGTTGACCCTGATTACAAAGTAAACGTTGAACTCCAAGCATCAGCTCAAATCACCAGAAGTGCTAGTGATTCTAATACAAGTGTTGAGAAAATGCCAAATCACTCAGATACTCCACCTAATAGGCGGACTTCACCTCGATATCGTAGTAGAATTTCAGATGGTGTGCCGGGTTTGCCCTCTTTACAAAGTGTGGGTGAGGAGAATATAGTCAATATACCAGATCAGAGGGGCACTATCAAAGATCAACTAAAATTGAGGAATTCGGAAATCGAAGGAGAGCTAGAGGCTACAGGAGTTCCAATTCCTGAGAAGAATAACAGCTGGAATCAGGGGAAACGGTCATACCCTGATTCTACAGTGTTGAAATCAGAAGCCGCTTCTGCTGGGTCAAGTCAAATTTTACTTCGCAACAAGCCAAACAGCATGTTGGTTGATGGTGGAAGTGCTAGCAAAAAACGAAGGATGGATTACAATGATTTATATAGATCTTCTGATGGTTCACCGACTCAAGGTGTGGCTGAGGAAGGTTTTACGGTAAATCCTGAGAGGCACTTCTTTCCTCGAAATCCTGTAAAGAATGTTGGTTCTGTTGACAGTTCCATTCCTTGGAAGGGCATTGAAGAGGAGGAGCCTCTCGAAGAAAGGGTCCCGAATCTCGAGCTTGCTTTAGGGGCCGACACAAAACCACCATTGAAACCGAGCCTTCCTCCCTTTTTAGCTGCAAAAGTAGACAAGAAAGTTGAGCAGAATCAGTCTCCCGGTAGAGCAGCAATCAAATTGGTGGACGATGATATATCTGCTGCTCTTTCCCTTTCGCTTTCATTTCCATTTCCACACACAGATCAGCCTGTTACCAAAACGGAGCAGCTCCATGCTAATAATCCTACATCACTCTTTGGGGGTTTTCCAGACAAGTAGACAGAATGCGGGGATCACTTCTGTATATGATTATATCACCCACATCAGGTTATAAATGATCTTCACAATGGGTTGTACCCAAAACCCATGTAGGATCCATGAATAAATTTCTTGTCTTTCCCTTTTTATCTTTGGTTTGCAAGTTAATAGATATGGCTGTCTGTATATAAATAGACTGAAAGCTGAATCTGCTTCCGTTGACACTAGGGATTTTTCGGATAAGAATCACGACGACTTTCTAGTATTTTCAGTTCATATACTTTCTAATTTAGGCAAATCGTATGGTATTGCTGTTATTTGGTCACATGAATAATAGGCTAATGACAGGCAGCGATGGCTTGAAATCTTTCAGGTGCCTTGTAGTGGTAGTCGTAGCGTGAAGCATCCTTTTATGTTCTGAGACTATTCTCATATTTTGTCCTTGGGAAGCCGAGCTTTCAATGTTTAACAGGTCCGCTTTTCATATACAAGTTCAATCATTATATTAATGTTAATTTTGTGTTTAGTTATCAAAATAAATTGAATGAAGTTTTATATTAAAGTTGAGTGGTGGTTTGAATAAAATGGTTAACTATAATTTTAGTTGAAAATTAGGGAATGTATGAAATTGATAAAATTTATCTCTTTGCGGAGGAGTCTTCACATCTCATTTGCTCATTGTCTTTATTTTTAACAAAAAAATTAGGATTGAAAATGAATTTTTTTTAACAATTATTTAATTTTAATGTAAAATTTTATTTATTTTATTTTTTTTTAAAGAATGAAAATCAAACGTAATATAAATGAATGTTGTTTGTTTTTTAGGATCTCGAACCTGTTACATTCAAAACTTACGCTCCATTGATATGGAAAATATTTTTCAGAATTTTTTTCAGAATTTTTTTTTGTATTTAATACATTAGGGAAAATGCAGTCAATAATAAATTATTTTAAGTCAACGAAAAATTATTTTGTTATTTCAGAAAAAATTTCTTTGTTATTTTAGGAAAATGACTTACGGATTTAAATCTGTTATTTTTCAAAAAGTTGTCTAAATGCCGTCCTTTTCTTTAATTCTTCCAAAAATACTTTTATTTTGTTTCTCTTATGTTTTATTTTTGAATTAAACATATTTACTTTTATTCTCTTAATAAATGAATAATTTAGTGGTTTAAAAAAAAAAAAAAACTATTTATGTAATATTTATTTCAAATTTTTTATTTTTAAAAAATCTTCAAAATATTATTTTATTAAATTCGTTCCTACAAAATGTGAACATTTTTAAACAATAGTTAAGATTTCACTTATAAAACAAAATCAAGTTTTCATTGAATTTCATTTTATTACATCAAAAAATTAAAACACATTTTACATATTAACTTACAATAGTATAGTTGTTAAATTTTTTTGGAACACAAAATGTAAAAACACATTTTTGTCCGATATCTAAACATAGAAAAATAAGATATTTTTACAAAAAATATTTTTCCTATAATGAACAAAAGTCTTAAGTTTTTATTTGAGATAATACTCTAATAATTATCTAAGTTAGGGTTATGTTACAAAACTATCACTGAATTAAAAAAAAATTACAATCAACTCATTAAAGTTTATTTTTGTTAATTTTTCTGTTACTTTTGACGAAAAATGTCTTCATACTCATTTCCTCCGATATATTTAGTGAGTTATTTTTTTTAATTTAATGAGTTAATTGTAACAAAAAAATAACATAAAACTTATCAGTCTTATAAAAATAAATTTCGGTGAATTGATTATAATTTTTTTTTAAATTCAGTGATGATTTTGTAACATGATTCTAAATTTTGTAGGTATCAAAACATTTATCCCGTTTTTATTTTAAAGGAGTTTTTTGTTTTTACAAATTCAGTCTCGCTACTAAAATAAATGGACTTGAACGAACTTTAACGTGAGCCGGTGCACACTTCTCGACAGCTAGTTTGCATGTCAGGATAAAAGGAGGTGCTGACACGTGGTCAATATGTTGTATTAAATATTAACTAACACATTTTATTTTTTTTTTCACAATATTTATGAGTGATCCAATATTAGGTCAATATGTTGACGTAATATCAAATATTTACTTGTAACTACATAAGAAGTTAGTTGTGAATGTGTTTGCTATATATATATATATATATATATATATATATATATATATATATACTAACACCTAAAAACTCGCCGAGTTAGTCTATTTTTTTATTTACACTTTCGTCACTCCTTGACATAATTAACACTCAACTCAACATTTGATTCCACAATTCAATAAGTCTTAAAAATATTTTTTTCATGTAATTCACTTAGTCAACTCAAGTTTTAAATACATGTATAAATAAAGCAGTTATAATATTTAAATATAACCATCTCATTATCATTCTCACTATTTAATACAAAATGATGAGTCAATGCTCATTCTTTTTTGGACAGAGGGAGTATAACATTTAGATCATGCATGTTATGAAATTTGAATAGATTTTGTGTTGATATGATTAAGTTAGATATTTAAAAAATTAAATTATTATACTCAATTAGCTTAAAATTTCAAAATTTATTTAATTAAAGATTTATAAAAAAAAAGTTACACAAATATATAAATTTTAATTTTATAATTATAAATAATTGTATCTAATTATGGCAACACCGAGTTATAATTCAATTTTAGATAATTAATAAAATATAATATAATTAAAAAATAAATATAGCAAAAATTTTAATTTAAAATTACGATTTTGTATATCTAGTTAAAATTAATCAAAAAAGTTTATACTTAAAAAATTATATATTGTATTTTAAAAAAAATTATCAATATA
>JAUMHB010060910.1:0-14693 GCA_032359685.1 Pittosporum tobira
CAAATTGAGACATAACTATAGGTTAAACTTTGCTAGAGATAATTCAAGGTGACTTGTGCAGTTTCGGTAGTAATTATACTTAGGTTAATGAATCCAGGAATTTTCAAAGAACTTTATTCTTTTAAAATTATTTAAATCTCGCATGGAGACTGTGTGATTGGTAAGTTGAATTAGGGATGTTATACCTAGAGATAAAGTAGCTATCTAAAATTGAAAAATTCTATTGTCACAATAGATAAAATCTATAACTTACATGGTAAATCAATTGGCTTTAATTATGAATAGGTAGGTAAAATCGAAATCTTAGAATTCTTTCTTATTTTATTTAAAACCCTAATTTCGATTTGTTTAATAATTAGTTTAGTAGTTTAATTATATAAAAATCAAATCTTTACTAATTGGTTAGATTAGTGAAGAATTATTTAAGTGGTACATAGTTGATAAATTACAATTTTTCGTAGAATCGATAATTTTTTATATTATAACTTGACTGGTATACACTTACATTTTTCACTGACCAATATCCCCTCAAATTAGCACCTTCCTTGGTTGATTCACTAAAAAATTGATGGAAGGTTGGATTTCTTGCTTCTGGTTCTTATTTTTCTTCCTTTTCTCTCTTTATCTCTCTAGAGTTAGATGAATAAATGAAGTACTCCACTCCCTCTTCAATCCGTCCATGGCCAGGAAGAAGAGATAAAAAAATCTTCCTTCGTAGATTTATCACTTATATCGTTCATTGTTTCAAGATTTTTCACGTTGCTCCTTATATTTTAACTCACAACCATTTAATTCAACATTTAAATTTATAATTTTTTAAAATAATATTATTTTTTATTTTTTCAAATTAAATAATTTACTTAATCTCTTATTTTGAAAATTCAAAGTATCAAAAAGTGTGATAGAACGTTCTCGACACGGATGTGAAAGAGGCAACTGTTAATTTTTTTAAGCACCAACTTAAATAGAGATGGGTCATAATAATATAAAATTTAAAAAAAAAAGAAAAAAGAGAGAGAGAGAGAGAGAGAGAGAGAGAGAGAGAGAGAGAGAGAGAGTGAGAGTTTGACACATAATAGAAGAACTGTTAGCAATAAAGGAGGAGTTGGACGCATAAAAAAAATGTTATGACACGTCCTGACAGTTTAGTTGTTTTTTAGAGGAAGTTTGATATAAATAATAAATATCAATATGTTAAGTTTTAAATTTATTTTATGTCTATTTTCTCTTTAAACTCAAATTAAAATTAGTAAATTATTTTTTAATAATAAGTAAGATAGTTGCAATATACTCTCTTGAAAATTTTATAATGTCTTTTTTCCTTTTATTTATAAATTCATGAACATAATGTGCTATATTTGTTTGTACAACTCTGTATGAGATTGAATTAAATATTAAATAAAATTAGTATTTTTATTATTTTTAATATTTATAAAAAAAAATACTACTCCAAAATAGAACACATATATTTCCCTCATCTGGTGTTAACAATTTCATAACCAAAATAACTTTTCATAAATGACATTGGCATCTTTAAATCATAGGAGTATCACTTTGCAATTAGAAAGGCTCTTAACTTTTTTTATCCTTCTATATTTTTACAAATTTCAAAAATTGATATTTAATAATTAAATTATTTAAAGATGTTAGAATTAAAAGCTCAAATAGCACTGAAACATAAGATAATTTTACTTTTCTAAGAAATGTTCTTATTTGCATATAACATCAAGTTATCTCAATTTAATTTTTTAAACAAATAAAAAATTACGTTCTTAAGAAATTAATAGTGTCAAAAAGTAATATTTATTTATATGATTGACATGTGTATATCATGTCGCCTTTGTAAAAATTATCTATTGCAAACACTTTAAAAAATCTACGAAAGACATTGATGCAGATTCTTAAACTCTCCAACAACAAGTGATCATTACACCACTTCATCTTCAACTACAAATACTCCCTCGAAGTAAGGGGGAGGTAACCAACCTTCCAAGCTCTCAAGTTTTCTCCTTACAAGCTTCAATATGAGCATATAAGCTTTTTACGATAGTACAATCTCTCAAGAGAATGACTAAAGTTTTGAGTTAATCACAACATTTACTATACCGAAAGCGTTGAGTTTAACCTATTAAGGTATGTACTATCAAAATTTCAATTACTTATTTAAGCATCGAAAGAACAATAAGCAGAAAACTATCCCCTTTATTTTTGTTCCATAGGAAACACAAAGGAGGGGTGAAAGATCAAGAACTATAGTACAATCTCAAGTGAAGTAGTGAGAACTTGAACATAACCTCAAATGATAACAAATAATATCTAAAAACACAATAAATTTAAGATGATGAACGAAAATTGACAAGTACCGTATCTGAACTTATAACGGTAACAAAATTAGTAGGATAAATTTCACATAGCCACTTGGCGTTTGACCAATTTTGCACTTAAATACCTATGATTTAAAAACTCACATATAGCCACCTCAAATGATGAGGTTAAGTGTAACATGTTTTATGTCACACTTTTAGATGATTTTCATTAAAGTTATTAGTTAATTTCTCTTCTATCTTTGAATTTTTTAATTTTTTTTCACAAGTCCAAACTCTTTTTTATATAATTATGCAGATCTATACTTTTGCAAATGTGCTTATTTCTTAAACAAGAAAATAAACAGCGGCCCACTTTTAAACTTGAAATCATTAGTCCTTAAAAATCCTACGGAAATCTTCATAACTTCTCCATTACTGTATCACTCAGATTCCGAACATCTAAGTTGAAATTCTTTCATCTCACTGTCTCCCTCTCCCTTTACGTATGCGTATATATAAGTTTATACTCAAATCAAATAATAATGTAAACATTAGATAAAATTGGACCTGATATTGAACCACAAACCCAGAACTCTCCGTCCAAGAATAACACCACTTTGTGGTCTTCTCTCTTCTTTGGTACTGTTCTCTCTCCGTCTGCATTTCTGGAATATTGATCTGTTTCGTTCAAGATTTGTTCTTATTTTGACACCAAATTCATGTCATAAGTTTTGGTTTTATGGATCCGCTAATTAGATTTTTCGAATTCTAGATTATGATCTTGTTTTGCCGACATTAATGGAGTTTAACGGTGCCAAGGGGAGGAAGTAACAATAGATTACTGGGGTTGTTTTTGTAAATTTGTTGATTCTGTCTTAGCGTCATCAGAGGTGGCGGCGGCGGCGGTGGAGAATGGTGGAGGTTTTAGTATTAAAATCATGATAGAGAACCCTATTATCATTATGTCCCTATTTTCTTCTTCTTCTTCCAAAAAAATTAGAATTTTTTTAACAATATCCAAACCAAGAATAACCACTTCCTCCACTAAAATTCAGCATTTTTTGTATCCCAATTTAGTAGCATAAATCCAAACCACTGTTGATGATATCCCTTAAATTAAAGAATAATAAAAAAATCAAACAAAAAGAATCACCTTTGAGATGTTGCAGAAGTCATACAAAAAGCCCATATTACCCAGCAAAACATAAATGGGCAATCTGGACATTTGTAAGTGAAAATGGAGTGACTGTATGCTGGTCGCCCCTTTTTAAGGAGTGTATGTCACGCACAGTGAGTTTAAACAAAAATTGTAACTCTTGTACTTAATTTCACTATTTTAGGTGGTTATATGTAAATTATTTAAACCTCAGATGGCTATATAAAGTTTATCCAAATTAGTATTAAAAAATTAATAATTTTAAAATTATAATCCACGTAATTGTAATCTGAACAATTGTGTTGCAGTATCAATAGGTTAAACCTCAACTAATTAATTTTGATGACGGATTGTTCAAATAATTTTTTAATTTATGCAAAAAATATTAAGATATATTTTGGTAATATATTAGATATAAAAATTCGATTTAAAAAAAAAAAAAAAAAAAAAAAACCGAAACTCCAAACCCGACAATCAATACAGCCGTTAAAAAGATTGCGAACTCAAATTTCCCGTTTCGCTCTCAAATATTGACCAACTTTCAACGTCTCTTTACGTTCCTCTCTGAGAAGTCTCTCTAGCTTCAGTGATTTTACAAAAATTCAAATAGATTTTACAGTTTTTCTTTTCTCGTTTTCAATCACTGTAAATTCATGCGCTAATTGATTTTGACAAGATGCCGCGATTGCCTCTATCCGATCAGATTCTACAGAGGAAGCGTTCTCGAGATGATGTATGTCTTATGACCTTATATATACTCCGTATGTCTATTTTTGTGTTTTTTTGGTATCTTCTGAATATATTTATCTGTATTAGGAGAAAATCAAGATAAGAAAGATGATTTTATCTTTGTTGGATTTTTGACTTTGATTAATTTGAATTTGATGATTTCTTGGCTCATTTGGTATTTGGATTTTCTGTAATTCCTGATTAGGGTTTGCTTTCAGAAAGTTTGCAAATATTGAGGATATCTTTTCATTCCGTGTTTATTCTTAAAATTAAAACAATAAATGCTTAGTGTTGGTGTCATAAAAAGTAATTGTTGCGGTAAGCTTGGGAACATTGTATCTTATTAAAATATCATCAGTTGGGAACTCTATTTACTTGGTTTTTGTAATTTGATGTTTGTTGAGTTAATTTTAACATTTCTTGAATTGATGTATGCTTAGTTTTGGTATGTTTAATCAGAACATGCATTTTTTTGAAAACCCTTTTCTTTTAAATAATCTAATTTTTAATTTAATAAATAGGACAGTGTATTTCTGGATTAAGTAATTCATTTCATGATACTTCTGAGACATTTGCGTTTTTCGGTTATTGATCACACCCGTTTGTCTGATTGCTTAATATTTTATTGTAATTATTGTGGTTTTTATGAGCTCTCAATCACTTGGTACTGCTTGCCTGCTCACTACAATTCCAATATTATACTTTATGTATATAATCTGGTTTGGCCAAACTTAAACAGTCCTACATGTTCTGTGCCTGTAGTCGTAAATTTACTAGAGCTTTCTCTGCGTTGGCATTATTATCAGTCCTCATCCTGAAAATTTTCTTGTTTGGAAATTGCAGTTGGAAAGGTTCATCCCGAATCGGTCTGCAATGTCTTTGACTCGTCTGTTTTAAAATAGCATTTTCAATTACATATTGATTCTTTTGTTCTTCATTTATGTAGTCTGATGTTTAGTTAAACCACAATTTTATAGATTTCTGCAGTCCATTTTACTTTGTTGCATGTTTTGTTTTGTATGTGTAAACAACACATTCAATCCCTTTGAAGTTTAATTTGGAAATCTTTTTCTGGGAATTAATTTTATTTTTCAACTCAAGAATGATGAGTGTATATTTCTGGATTTAAGTAATTGATTCCAAGATATTTCTTATTCAATTGCATATCTTTGTTATTCATACATATTTGTTTCACCGTTTTTATGGTTTTAAATCTTGTTTGGTTGTTTTGTGAGCACTTTTTCAATTAATTTATTGGACTACCTTGCCGTATATTTATAGTCCTCATCCTGATTTTTTTTGTTTCTTGAAATGGCAGTTGGACAGGTTCATCCCTAACCGATCTGCTATGGACTTTGACTATGCGCATTACATGCTTATGGGTGGGAAGGTATCTAAGTGCAGTCCAGTTCCATGCTCTCCGTTGAAAGAAGCTTACAGGAAACAACTTGCTGAAATATTCAATGTCAATAGGACAAGGATCCTTGCTTTCAAGAACAAGCCACCCCCTTCGACGAATGCTTTCCAAGAATCTTGTACACCTGTTCAGCAATCTACACTCACTAAGCAAATAAGACACATTCCCCATGTGAGTTTCGATTATATTCCCAACGCGCTCCATTTTCATGAATGTGACTTTATTCATTGTGTTTTTTCTCCCTGCATTAAAGTTCAAATATCATCACAGTTCTTTTTATATTTTTACGTTAGGAGAAATTATAATGCTGTTTGTTTAATACAATTATAACAGTCTTCGGAGAAAACTTTGGATGCTCCTGAGCTACTAGACGACTTCTATTTGAATTTGCTAGACTGGGGTTCTAGCAATTGTCTGGCTATTGCCCTTGGGAATACAGTGTATCTGTGGGGTGCTTTTGACGGGTCTACTTCTGAACTTGTTACCATTGAAGATGATACTGGGCCGGTTACAAGTGTCAGATGGGCCCCAGATGGACGACACCTTGCTGTTGGGTTGAATAATTCTGATGTCCAGCTTTGGGACTCCTCAACTAGTAGGCTGGTACATATTTTAAACTTTTTAAGAGTATTATCTTCTTTTTCTTTTTTCATTTTTTTTAATAATATGTTTGATATATTTTTATTTTCTGAATAGCTGAGGATTCTGAGAGGAGGCCATAGATCAAGGGTGGGATCACTCGATTGGAACAATTACATTCTGACGACAGGGGGGATGGACAGTTTGATTATTAATAACGATGTCAGGATAAGATCTCATCATGTTGGAACATATAGAGGACACAGCGGGGAAATTTGTGGATTAAAATGGTCTTCATCAGGACAGCAATTAGCAAGTGGAGGAAATGACAATCTTGTTCACATATGGAACATGTCGCTGGCATCCACAAATTCAGGGACCCAATGGCTTCATCGATTGACAGACCACACTGCTGCTGTAAAAGCACTCTCTTGGTGTCCGTACCAGACTAATCTGCTTGCTTCTGCTGGTGGCATAGGAGATCAATGCATTAAATTTTGGAATAGTCAAACTGGAGCGCGTTTGAATTCGGTCAACACAGGTTCACAAGTCTCCTGCCTGATTTGGAACAAACATGAGCCCGAACTTTTGAGCTCCCATGGATTCAATGATAATCAACTCGCTCTCTGGAAGTACCCGTCTATGGTTAAGATAACGGATCTTTATGGACATACATCAAGAGTGCTCTGTATGGCTCAGGTATTACCGAGTAACCAAAAAAATACTCCCACCGTTCCAAAAAATGAGTATGTTTCTTTGACTTTTAAGAGTCAATTTGCAAAATTCTATAATTTAAAAATTGATGTGATTCATTATAGATTGAAACAAAAAATGAATTTCACAACATCCACAGTTGTATTGACTAAAATTAAATGAATTCTTGTTAATTTTGAAATTTAAGGTTTTAAGGATCGACTTTCAAAAATCAAAATGAAACTTTGTTTGCGGAAAAGAGGAAGTATGTTTTTTTAGGTACACTTTTGTTATTTGTTAACGTGTGTCCTGCGTTTTATATTTCAGAGTCCAGATGGTTACACTGTTGCATCTGCCGGAGCTGATGAGACTATAAGAGTATGGAAAATTTTTGGGAGCCCTGAATTGGTTAAATGTGCATCTAAAACGAAGCTAGAGCCATTTCCTTACTTTGCGCGCATAAGATGAGAAGTTTTGGTTACATAAATGGGTGCATAAAGTCATTATTTCTGCCCTGTTTTGAGGGCTAGTACTAATCATGAAAATTCAGGATTAATATGGTATGTGAATTCATCTTATTTTGTTTTTGCTATATTTCGTGAGCTTTAGGAGTGTAACTAACTATCTGAGGGACCATCAGAATGATATATACTAACAAATATCATAAACACATGATGTGCTCAGTGAATAAAGAGTAGGCAGTAATTATGCTGTAAATGAAGATTCTTTTTTTCCTTTCCTCTTAATCTGTAGGATTTAATCACTTTTTTATTAAACTTGTACGGAGTATTAGTTATATGCGTAGTTGTTTGTGTTAGCAGTGATGATGTGACACAGCTGAGTAAATTGCGTGTTTGTTGTTGTTTTTGTCTTCTAACCGGACAACCTCAAAACCTCATCTTTTAACGAAGAATTATCTTAACTATGAATATGTTTTTTTTTGGGGGGAAGCACCATCTCTTAACACGATGTAAACGTCTACTCAAAGTTTTCTTATTTTTGAATTATGGTTCTTGTTGACTTATGATTATTATTGTCCCCATTTGATTAAACGTACATTGACGTTCTGAAGAGTGACACAATTCCCAAAATGTTGACAAACGAAGCTCGACTCAAGAAATCGTGTGTCAGGTCTAAGAGGTGACACGTGTTCAAGAGAGAGTACCCTTGACCTTTCAGGTTTGACCTAGAAGGATATTTGACTTCTCAAGTGTGGTCGATTTATGCGGAATGGAACTATTAGTAGATTTATACTACCTATTATTTGTATATTCTTTATTCTTTGTGCACATTATCTGTTTATGCGGTTTATTTGTATGTAGTATCATTCTGATGTCGCTGATGTAGTTCACACTTGCAGACTCTACTCAAAATATCACTAACAAAATAAATCCATGTTCAGCCGTCAGAGAGACAATACAGATTGAATGGAAAATAAGAAGAATGACTTCACATATCATATTAATCCTTAATTTTCATTATTTTTTCACAAAGTAATTTAAAAAACCGCCATGATGGGGGCGAACCCGGGTACACACGATGATGTATACAGAACCTGGACAATAAAAAGGCTCTACTGGGCCTTACAAAAAACCTAAAATATACAAAAAGAGCCTCCCAAAATAGAAATACGCTTGAATATCAAAATTTCCCGAAAAATCCATGAAATGTACATGTCTAGTCCTGAAAAACCTCCTTGAGCCAGAAAAAAAATAAGGTTCAAAAAGAGGAACCAGCTGCTTCGTTTCTTCTATTAGTAATTTTCATGATATGATCAGAAGCTCTCAACAAGAAATAATGACTTTAATAACCCTTTTAAGTACCAAACCTTCTCATCTGATGCGAGCAAAGTTAGAAATGGCTCTGACTTGGTTTTTGGTGCAGGTTTAGCCAATTCAGGGCTCCCAAAAGGTTTCCACAATCTTAAAAGTCTCGTCAGCTCCTACAGATGCTACAGTATAACTGTCCGGACTCTGAAATATAAGATGCAGGGCAAAGTAAGTGTAACACCGCGGTTGCGTACAACTAGTGAACCGGTCGTCAAATACATATTTCATTCACCAATGTCCATTACATTATTATTTTTCTCTACATTATACCCTTTTCAGGATCTTATATTAAAAAATTATTTCTAACACACAACAACGGAAATGTGACCTTACGCTCAGAGTTCAATTGTAATATGTACACCGATCTTTAACTCCTCTTTCGGACTAAACAAATCTCTAGCTTAGTCGAATCTCGTATTCTATCCTTGGACCTCTATTCTCCTTTAGCTATTTCTGAAAAAAAAAAATTAAGAAAAACACGAATGAGCTAAAAGTCCAGCAATTCCTTTTCAAAACTTAAACTTGCCTTGCGAGAAAATCATTTTATAGAAAAATCATTTTGAAACATAAATCAATTGGAAACTTACAAGCACATTGTGGACTTTTATATCATTAGTACGTCATACGAACATAACAATAAATCATGCAAAAATCTTTCATTAACTTTGAATAATAATAAATATGCCAAACTAATACGTAACCACGCCTTCACCCAATATCCATTCCAGCTAAGCGAAAGTGATTTATTATATCCACACCTCTACCTAGCATCCACTCCAGCTGAATAGAAATAATCCTTTAATAACCACATCTCGACCCAACATTCACTCCAGCTGAGCAGAAGTGATTCTTTAATAACCACACCTCTACCTAACATCCACACCAACTTAGCAAAAGTAATTCATCATACTCATCTAACATTTCAGACTAAACTACCATCATATTCATTTAGCATTTTGAACTAGACTCATACCATTCATTTCCATATCATACTCATTCATTACCACATCATTCTCATTCATTACATCATACTCATTCATTACCACATCATTTCCATTCATCATCTGAAAATTTATTCATTTCCAAACATTTAGAAATAAAAATAACGTTCACATTTGAAATAATAACATTTGTACGTAAAAGAGAGTGAGAAAAGTGTACTCGCCTCGTTACACTCTTTACCATTTCAAGTACCTTTTGTATCCTTCTTAACTCTTAAATAATATCATATAACTATGAATAACTTTATGTTAGTAAACTTACTAATTTTCATAGCCCATAATCCCATTTGATAGCCTTTCTCATAAAATACCCTAATTTGGGTCCAAAGAGTTCATTGAACTCAAATACACTCAACTTATGCTACAAAACCCTCTCAGCACTTTGTCCATTATGACCAAATTCTATACTTTCAGATCTTCACATGAGCTTAAGAATCACCAAATTCTGATTAATAATGAAAGAGATATCATTCTCTAAAGTTTACTAAAATCTCAGACTCTGGAATGCTAAAAGTTTACTGTAGCTTGCTTAAAATAATTTACAAAAAATCAAATAACCTCCAAATTATAAAATATTTGGTAAACATAAACTATACTGGTCAATGTACTCTCTGAAAAAGTTTCATGAATTATAGACCAATATGCTATTTTATATAATTTTTTTCAAACTTGGCTGAAAACAGAGTTTTCTATGTTCTGCACTCCCTAGACTAAAACAATCAAAACTTATTGCTTACAACTCCTGTGATATCACACTCTACCTTTACAGAAACTATATTTCAGTAGCTACGTCTGAAATCATTCAATTTGGATTTATAATGAAAAAGATATAGTCTTTCAAAGTCAGAACAGAGTGTTGGTTTCCCTGTTTCTGCTTAAGGTTACGGTAGTCTCTTTCCGAAAATTTATTAAAATACCAAATAAACTCAAAAAGTTACAAAAAATTTTAAAAATAAACAAAACATATTAAAGTACTTAAATAAAAAGTTTGGAGTCCATTGGAAATACCCATATTTTTCTACAAATTTTGGATTGGGGCTGCAGTACTAAAATTTTCAGATTTGTAATTTTTGCAAAAACTTCCATAACTCCCTTAAATCTTTTCTTAGGCCCTTATATGCATTCCTAAGCATAATCGTACAATCTTTGACACTTTATGCCATCCTAAAACATAATTTTTATGATGTGATCAATTTCTTCTTTTTGACAATTTCCACTATAATGATAAAATCCAATAACCTCAAGTCAGTGGCACAGCCACTTCATGACAAGTGAAGTCAGTTGACTTCATTGCCTTTCTAAGAAGGGTTTTTATATATGAGCAATAGTTCTAATATTATATGGAGTTTAATGATATTATTAATGACAATAGAATATCCATTATTAATTGATTTTTTTTCTATTTCCTTCATTTTAAAATATGAGAGTAAAATGAATATTTATTTTGCTTCAAAATAAACAAGTAAATATAAATTTTAGAATATTCCTTTACTCGAAATTCAATTATTTGCAATCTTTCCTACACTATCTCTCTCGAAAATCTTCCTAAAAACACTCAAAACTTATTAAATCATTTATCACTACATAATTTTTGAATAATAACACTTACTTTGCTCTTATATTTTTATGTTTTTAAAACAATGTTTGTTAAAAAATTTCCAAACATATAATATTTATTTAATTTTTAAACAAAATACTCTTATATTTTGGAACAAAAAGAGTATTTCTTAAAATGTTATTGAACTCTCATATTTAAAATTTTTAGGCTCAAATGTGAAAGAAATTCCAATAGTTTAGAAAAGAAGAAAAATGAATATTTCAAGAAAAAATATAGTTTATTATAAATTTCTTACTTATACAAAAAAAGTTAATTAGATTATTTGATACATAAAAACTTGAAAAACTTCACTAGTATTGAACCTCTAAACCTAAGAATTTAAGTCTTTTATATTAATATATACTCTCCTATTCCAAAAAATAAAATGACAAAAACACTCTAAAAGTACGTAATTTAAGAAAAATTACTTTTAAGGAAAGAATTTTTTTTAAATCACTCAAAATTTGAGTATTCTCAAAAAATTCTTTTACTTTAAATATACACCACATAATTTTATTTAAATATGTATCCAAGTTATTCTTTTTAGGCTAATGAAAATGATACATAACCTCATTATTTTTGGGATGGAGGGAGAACATTTTTGTGGATACAATAATTTAAATTTTTTTACTTGAATTTTTTTTTAAATTGACTACATTTGACTAAAGTCCTGACCTCAAGTATGAGGTTCCCATCCTCCTTAATGCATCCAACCAATAACATCAATTACCACTACCATAAACATGCTCAACTCATTGAATAACATCTTCTAACCCCCCCCCCACACACACACACACACAGAGACATATATATATATATATATATATATGAAAGTATTGAGCTAGGTTAAGGGTTTACCATTGAACTTCCAATTTCTTCAAGTATACTTGTGCTTCCAAGACCTCAATCAGCTTCATCCACCTTGAATCCAGCCTTCCAAAGATTGATTAAGACTCTAGGATGTTGATTTAGCTTGCTAGAGCTTTAAATTTGGCTAGGGTTTGGGTTTAGTGTTTGGAGCTTGTGCTTGGTTATCAAGGATTTTCAAGGGTTTTGTGATAGAATCTCTAGCTCATCTTCATGATCAATCAGATGATCTTCAATCCCTCTCTTGGTTGCTAGATGAAAGGAAATAAAGACGGTTTTGCTTAGCCTCTAACCCGTGAGTTTTGGTGGAGAGTATCTTGCTTTGCTTCTTTTATTTTTGCTCACAAAGTGAAGTGTGGATTTCTTCACACTTCAATAATAAAAGTGTACAGGGAAAGATTTCCCAAAGGAAATAAAAAAAATAACATGGTGTAATTGGTAACTCGTTAATACATGAGTCATATAGAGCACTCTTGATTCATGTCCATAAAGCTCTCCCATCTTAGCCATAGATGGGTACTTGCAGAGAGTGAGCTGGTTATCATCAAGTCCATGGGAGCTCAAAAGTTACGCTCATGTTTGTTCCAGAGCAGGCCAGAGACTTGTGAACCCGTGTTGACTGAATTTAAACACGATCTGTTGTTGCCATTCCAAAATTTAATGCATTGATCTGTTAAGCCACCACCAGAAGCAAGTAAATTACTTTGGAACGGACACCAAGAGAGTGCTTTTACAGCAGAAGTGTGGTCCTCCACTCTCCAATTCCACTCCTGAAGGAGTCCACTTTAATCCACAAACCTCGTCGCTATGTCCTCTATATGTTCCAACGTTGTAGTGGGATGGTATTCTGACATCGTTGTTAATAATCAAACCGTCCATCCCCCACTCATCAGATTGTTGTTGTTCTAATCGAGTGATCCGATGCCCTCCTTCCAGAGTCTTTAGCAGGGTACTAGTTGAGGTGTCCAAAAGTAGGACTTTTGAATTATTCAGGCCAACAGCAATGCGTTGTCCATCCATTGCCCAACGAACACTTGTCACAGGCCCCATACTGTTTGGAACAGTGACATGTTCGCCTTAATCCCGCAGATACACTGCATTCCGAAGGGCAACGGCCAGAATACTACTGCAATCCCAGTACAGCAAATTCGGATATAATTCATCTAATAGCCCAGGAGCATCCAGGTTTGTCTCCCAAGACTGTTACAAATGTATAAAACAAACAACAGTGAATAATAACTCATATGCATGAAAGTGAAACACATAAATTAAATAAAACAAACACCATAGACGATAAGTCAAATTCAAGAAAAGTAATAATTGAAACTCACATTGGGAATGTGTCTGGTTTTCTTGGGGGTTGTCGATCGCTGAAAAGCCGAAAGGGTCCCATTAAAAGGATTTTTTGCAGGGGGTGACTTGTTCTTGAAAGCAAGGATTCTTGTGTAATATTATTTTATGATATTATATTTATATGGGATTATAATTAATTGTATTTAATTATATTATAATCAGCAAGTCTAATAAAGTGTGACATATACATTCTATTAATTTAATATGGATTAGTTAGTGTGAGTTATAAAATAAACTATTTGGCTTGTGATGAGTAGGCCTATTTGATTTATTTATCAGGTTATAAATATAGAACTAGGTCATCTCTCTTAACCCTAACAATAATACAAGCCGTCAGAAGAGTTTCATACTCATAAAGAAGGCGTAAGGTTTTTCTCTTCAAGCCATCATAAGGTAGGGATTAAGAAAGTGAAACTTTGTTCACAAATCAATTTCTTTTTTATTCCGCTGCTATGGATTCCAAACAAGGTATGTAATTATTATTTACAATTTGGATATTCTAAATCTATCTATGAATTTTATTGAGTGACTAATTAATTACTTACAATTGATATCAGAGTATCTATAGATTAGGTTTAGAATTCTAATAAAATAATATGGGTTATTAATTATGAACCCTAATATTATTAATCAAACAAGCTGCAAGTATTAGATCGAAACTGCGAAATCTACAAAATCTGTGTTTCGATCAAAGAAAAATTTCTCGCTGTGAAGAAAATTTGGATTCTTCTTCCCCTGTACTCTGTAGCAAACCAAACCGATAGAGATGGCTTGCACATACTGCAAGGTTGCTGGTTAAAATCTTGTGGCCAAAATGTGCCCATCCAAAAAAAAATTAAAAATAAATTTTTTTTTTTGGGGCGAGGTTAGGTTCTTTGATCAGCTCAGTGCGAATCTGATGAATTTTATCTCGTTTCCATGCTTGACCTTTTGGTGTTGTATGTAGCTTTGAATGTGTCATGAAATAATGAGATCTATGAAAGCGTTTATGAAAGCGTTTATCTAGGGCATGAATGTGTCATGAAATAATTGTACCATATACAGTAATTCATACGTTTAATTTATTCAAGTTGTGATCTTTTATTTATTTATTTTATTTATTTAAGTATATTCAGTAATTAATTTACATTCATCAGTTTTACATTATATGTGAATGTAAGGTTGAC
>JAUMHB010060932.1:3311-14689 GCA_032359685.1 Pittosporum tobira
CCCCCCCCCCCCCCCCCCCCCCCCCCGAGGTGTTTAGTTGGTTGGGTTTTTTTTTGTCTCTCGATTGTTTTGTGTATAGCAAGGATGGTAATATGGTGCCAATATGATTTTGCCATTATCATGCCGTATGTAGATCATGGTAAAATATTAATTACATTCAAAACCTGAATGTCAATGCGTGAACAAGCTAAAAATGTTGTTGAGAAGCTTAGAATTATATTTGATACTTCGATGAATTTCTTAGCAATATCAAATGAAAAAGGGAAGTTTCTAAAAAAAATTGGCAGTTAGCAAGTAGGAGTAAAAATTGTTTGCCAAGATTGATGGTGTGTTGTCCTGTTGGATCATTATAGATTATTATTTTACCCCACTGCCCTTTCCTACGCCGCAAAACACACAACCGCCACTGCTGCCACCCTGGAGATTGGATCAATTTAGTAGTCACCAATATAACTATGATTTGTTGTTTTCGTAACAATTTGTATCTCTGTATACTGCATCAAAGATTCACTCCCGAGGCAAGCGTGACCTTTGGTTTTGGTTTTATTTGGGTACTGACGATTGGAGCTTCAACTATTCCATTATAGTAGGGCAACTTTCTGTACTGTATAAAATCAGTTAGTGTACTCTCTCATTGAGCTACTGACACCATGCTTGATTGCTGTGTGTTAAATTTTATTATTATAATCTTTATTATGAGTAGAAGTTACAAGGTTGAAGATGAGAGTGCAATGCGTCAAGTAAATTTCTTCGATTATTTTGTTTCCATTTTAATTTCCACTTGGCATCCTAGTTTTCTTTTACTTGTTATTTTCTGTTTATTGCATTGTCACAAGTGATAAGAGGTTTGGATTATTTTCTTTCGGCTCCAAGTCGCTAATGTTTTTTTTGGTTTGCATGTACTGGATGCTTTTTCAGACCCAATATGGTATGCATTCTGTGTATCCTTAGCTTGTCATGATTTATAAGCTTGAGGATATCTTTTTCCTTACTGGTACTCACAGGTCATGATTTCCCCCTTTCCAGATTACACTCACAGGATTTGTGTTCTTGGTCATATCTGCGCTGCTTGCCTATGTGAGTGGAAGTTTACTTTTTTCTCGTTTCACTTCTTTAATTTACTGTTCACTTGATCCTTCTTGCTTAACTATTTTTTTTTAATGACATCCGTATATTGATTTATTTTTTCTTGGCATTTTAAAATGCTTTTTCTATTTTGTTTATATTTTCTCTTAGACATACTATCCCTTGAGTATTTACCATATGATGATGTGATTCCAGATATATTCACCCCGCTTGGATACGCCTCCACCCAGATGGGTTCACCTAGCACACGGAGTACTTCTCTTCCTATATCAGGTTTGCTTAACCATTTTAAAACCATTGTGTGAATGTTCATCTATGTATGTTGTTGCATTTCTGTCTTTTAACGTTGTTGATTTCAAGTATTTATCCATTTTTAGACTTTTGATGCCGTTGATGGTAAGCAAGCAAGACGGACAAACTCCTCTAGTCCATTGGGAGAGCTTTTTGACCATGGTAATTCTATTTAGATTCACTTGCTGTTCTATCTGTCTTTACATTTCCTTTCCTCGTGAAGTTTTCCTGACTTCAAAAACTATATTGCAGGATGTGACGCGCTTGCCTGTGCCGTATGTATCCATTTTGTTTATTTGTTTTTATTAAATTTTGAACACGTGCAGCGCAGATATAGATATCTATATATACATCTTCAACTTTTTTATTTATTTATTTTAAATTTTCATTTTATTGCCGCATTCCTAGTCATAATATTTAGATTGTGAAGAAAACTCTTTGACTTTACCCCTTTATTTATTTTTTTCCATCCAAATTGGGGTAGTGTGACTATCTTACTATTACCACATTTCTGGTGTATTTCTGTCACATTCTTTCAATTAACTTTTCAGTTTGAAGCTTTGGCCTTTGGAAGCACTGCTATGTGTGGACGAAATACTTTTTGGTTTTGGGTGATATCAGCCATTCCATTTTATGGTGCAACTTGGGAACAGTACGTGTTCCAGATAATATATCATTTTTTTTTGGTTTGATAAATTTGTAGTTTATTTATTTATTTAATAATTTACTAGTTTGTTTCAGTCTAAATACTTTGTTATGATTGTGGCTAACTAATTAAACTTCTTTACAATATGCAGTTATTTCACCAATACCCTCATCCTTCCTGTAGTTAATGGGCCTACGGAGGGTCTCATGCTGATATATGTTGCCCATTGCTTTACAACTATAGTTGGTATGCCCCTTCCCGGCACTTGTTATGTTCATAGTCATATTGAATGAATTCAATCTATTCCATAGCTTCCTTTCCACACTATGGGATTCTGATATCATTTTTTATTTCTCTTTCAGGGGCTGAGTGGTGGGCCCAACCATTTGGAAAATCTGTGCCCTTTTTGAGTTGGATTCCTATAATTAGTGGTAAGATTTCTGATATAGCAGCCGCGGAGCTCATTATGAGTTTTGGACGGGTTTTTCTTAATTTTCTGCTCTTTTGCTTGGTGCTTACATATAACACAGAATATATTATCTGGAAAACAGATTTACAGTAGTAATTCTTAAAAACGTAATTTATTAATTTATTTTGTAATTTGTCCATTCTGTGTTTTTCTTCGTCAAAGTCACCAGTCCATAATTGTAATTACCATTGTATTCTGTTTTCACTTTTGCTTCATTTAACTTTCATCTTGTCCTGCTTAGTTTCTAAGATTTGCTGTTTATTGTTTTTACTGTGAATATTTTATGATCTCTAAATGATTTGACTTGGTACTGTTATTTTTTGCTTGTTTATCTGTCGTTTCTGAACTTCAGAAATACCAACATATGGAACTGTATTGGCTTTGATGATAGCTTTTGCTGTTATACCAACAGTAACCTTCAAGTAAGTGGTTCCTTTACCTATCAAAAAATATATAAATATAAAGAAATTTCCTAAAATTACCTATAATATATAGTATGTATATATAACGTCTTGCATATCAACATATAAAAAACAAATTGTTATATATCTATAGATTATAGAGAAGCCCTATATGCTCTGTGCAGTGTGTACAATGTGTATAATGTTGTCCGGGCAAGAAAAGGAAGCATGCTAAAGGCCTTGGCAATGGTATGCCTGTTCTGTAGAACTACTACAATTAGATGTCTCATCTCTCAAGTGTTTACTAACAAATGTTATGAATTTCTTGTCATCAGCTTTGTCCATATGTTGTGCTTATGGCTGGAGTCCTGGTGTGGTAAGCCTCTTTGTTTCAATTGCCTTTTACACCATAGCTATTGAAGAAAATCCTTGTTCTTTTCTTTTATATACATGTATATATTGTTTAGAAAGAATCTTCTAATCTCTTGTGCAGGGATTACTTGTCTCCATATGATATAATGACGAACTATCCGCATCTGGTTGTAGTGGGAACTGGACTTGCTTTTGGGTTCCTTGTGGTAAGCTTTCATCAACTATAGTTCCTCCAGCTGTGTGCTGTTTTAATGTGCTCGTAAGACGTTCACTTTTGATTTATTATGTAGCTGTATTGAATTATTGATTGTTTTCATGTTCTATTCAAAAATTATCATTTCATATATTGCTGTAGATGGTCAGTTGTTACCATGATGCTTTACTTGGCAGGGAAGGATGATTCTGGCTCACTTGTGTGATGAACCCAAGGGATTGAAAACAAATATGTGCATGGTATGTTGTTATGCTTTCTGAAAGTACATTTTCATTTACTATGAGTTACTAGTATCCATTTCTGGTTCTTGATTATTTAGAAAACTTCATTATTCTAATAAATTTGAGTAGTTTGGTACATGTTTATTAACAATTGTATCAGTCTTCAAGATCATAATTGTGTTTCCTTTCATTTTCAATTGAAGTGTTCGTCATAACAGTTGTCTGTAGTTATTATGATTCAGCTTATATTTTGATATGACTTGTGTTTCATTTTTACAGTCTCTCTTATATCTCCCTTTTGCCATTGCAAATACACTCACTGCGCGACTGAATGATGGGTATGTTGTAACATGATCTATCTGGCACATCCTTAAACTTAAGTAGGAGTGTTTATATCTATTCTAGTTGAGAATTGATAGTAAAAATAGAAGGCCTGATTGTTTTTACAATTATGCTGCTATTTATTGTACCTTTTCCACTCACAAATATTAATTTGTTGCAGTATTCCTTTAGTTGAAGAGCACTGGGTTCTTGTTGGTTACTGTTTATACACAGGTATGATGGCTTTTACATTCCTCCGTTAGCTTAAAGCTTCCATTTTCTAGTAATTTTTGCTAGAATTGCTTCATAATCTTATACCTATATTTGCGCACCCTTTGAATTGTTCCTTGTCTGATACATCTTTTTTCGCCTTGGAGAAAAGGAATTCAGTACAATTTGATACTTTCTAGATGCTTTAAACAAAAAAATAAATAAATAAAGTCTAGATGCTTGTTGTTACCTGATCTTTCGGTTAAGGGGTGGAAATAACTAGGAGTTCGTTATTTGCTGCTTTATGTATCGACAATTTGACTTCTGTTAAGAGTGCTCTTTACTATATAAATACAATACCGTGTACTCATTGTTTGGTTGATAATTGTCATGTTTTGTGTCTGGCAACTTTGTTTTTGCTGAATGTAGGGGCACTCTATCTACATTTTGCCACATCAGTCATTCATGAGATAACAGGGGCACTCGGAATCTACTGTTTCAGGTAAACTGATGTGATGTTTGATCCTGCAGAATTTAAGTTGGCATTATTTGTGTGCATGTACTTCTTTTTCTTTTTTCTTTTTAAATTTTCTTTAAACCATATTTAAATTGTTACCGCCATCAATTATGTTCTGTTGACCCATGCTAAGAAGCAGCTTCTCTAAAACAAACGTGCCGTGGGAATGCTCATTTTTTGTACTCTTAAAACTGTTTTGAACGAGTTTATATTGATTTCTAAAGTCTCTTGCTTTACAAATGACAGGATAACAAGGAAAGAGGCTTGAGGCATGCTTATTCTCGATATTAGGTATACCCTTCTTTTATAGGCTAATTTACTGTATCCATTGAGATCTGGCTTTGTAACTTTTTGACTTCAATTTTTATCTCCAACAAAATGCTACGTATTTATTTTAGTTTTCTTGGTAAGTGTCAGGTAGCAGATTGGAAATGATGGTGCAACGGTAGTCTGTTAGAAGAATTATGTTTGGTTGGAACATTTAGATATGAAATTTGTACCAGATACACTACTTTGATATCCAAGCCTTTACTCTTTGCCGTTGTAATTCATTAAATCTTTGTACTCTATTGTGATCAAGAGCGACTTGGCGGCCAAAATGTGAGCAGTTATTTAGTGCAATTAGATTTGCGCGTCCTTCATTTTTCAAAATTATGGTATAGAAGAAATGTAGTCGGGGGTTATATGAAAGTGAGGACTTATGGATATGAACTAACATCATTACTAATCCATGATTTAGAGCTGACATTTGCACAAACATTGCGTGGCTTCATAAATTTGAGATTCTTAACAAAAGAACAAGAACATGGCCATATATGTATAAACTATATATTCTCTCCGTTCCAAAAAAGAACAAGATTAGATATTATTTTTCGTATTAAAATGAATAACTTAAGTATATATTTTAATAAAAATATGTAACGTATATTTAAAGAAATAAAAATTTTACGGGACATAATGAATACCTTATAGGGATGTTCTAACCCATTAAAAATTTTGATTTTACGTAGGCGTAAATAACTATGGCCCAATTTTTCATAGTTTATTCTTATTTTAGAAAAAATAAACTATTTATAATGTTTGACACAATTTATTGAAATGAGTTATAAATGATATATAAAACTTTAATGCACAAAAACATTTAAAAAAAAGAAAAGAAAAAAGCACTAGTGATAAGGTATTTAATCATAATAAATGACTGAATTAGCTTTTAATATTATTTCTTACTTGTAAATAAGTTGTTTTGAGAAAAATTAAGTTAAAAGTACGTCAACTTATTAAATAAATTAATTTAACTTAAATTAAATTGTTAAATAAGTGCGCGCATCTCAAAATAGCATGCATGCGATGCGCAGATGCGCGCGAATGTTTTCTACAACCTGTCAGATACAAGGTGGCCAATTATTGTGGCTCTCCATTATAATGCCTTAATTGGCAAACCATTCTGGCAGTCTCAGTGATCCCTTCATCCCTAAGGCGGGTGAAAAACATCGAATATAGAAGATGTATCAAGAACACGAAGAAACCAGAATTAAGCAGAAGCTGTTGAAAAGGGAAAAAATAAAATAAAATGAACCATTAGGTTTAAACAAAAAGAAGAAACAAATTTAAGACAAAGAAATAGGACATGATATAATATAGGCAGACGAACCAGGATTTAAAAAATGACGTACATCGTCATATTTGTTAAAATAAGTAGCAGAAGTTTGCGTATTTTATTGAATGAATAATAAATTACAAGAGGGGTTTATATAGCAGAAAACTTAAACCCTAATGGACAATAATCATGTCCATGGGTTGAGCCTTTTTATTATATTAACAATATTCATTGATGGAATTGTGATTATATATATATATATATATATACATATATGTGAGACTAGCATGGATATAATAAATTTATGGTGATCTACAAGATTGAACAACCCACCCCTGTAAGTGAGAAAAACTGGGCGGTGGAAGATAAAATATTAGGGATGGATGAAGGATACCAATTATGAAGTTACCAAAGCAAGTATGTTGTCTCTTATAAAGAACGATCGAGTACATACCCCGTGGCACCCATAGCCCGAACCTGCAAATCGAAAAGAACAAAAAAGGAAGTTATGTTGGTGATAACATCTTCAAAGAAGGCAAGAGTTTTAAGGAGTAAGCTAGAGAACGAACACTGCAATTAAGGGGGGCTACACATTAATACTATGCGGCAATAAATGGCAACTAAGTATATCTTTTTGGTCCACATGAGTGAAATTCTACTTCTTTTTGCAAGTAACAATGTGCCACGTATAATTGCATGCCAACCTATATGAAAAAAAGTTAGCAAGATGTTTTATTCTCTAGACCAAAATTTAAAACAAGCCTTAAACTTTAAGACATTACAAGAATTATCGAGCCTCTACCTCACGGTTCCAAAAACGTTAAACCGACTAAAAGAGGAGACTAAACCATAGAATACATCAATGTACGTAATCAAGCAAGCAACCAAGCAGAATGCACATGGAATATCAGCTGGTAAATACAATGCTTACCAGATAAGTTAATGCTTTAAATGGACCTGACAAGACAAGTAATAGTGTGGCGTTGAGGTTAACGCTTCATATTTTGATATTTTTTATTTTATGGTATTTGCTTAATTTTTTAATAAAAATGATTAGTATTTGTCCTATTTTTAGTTTGAATTACTACTTCTTATTCAGATTTTATTTTGTAGGTTTTTTTTGACTTATTTGATGCAAATTTGAGCTTGAAATGAACAATGGACAAATCATAATCAAACTAGAACAATGTTGTTAGCGTGAATTTCATATTTTTGTTCTAATTATGCAAGAGGGATCCGATCTGGATTTTTTCAACGCGAATTTTAGACAGATTCGAATTAATACCATACACCCCTAGGCACTTTATGTATCAATTTTTATTATTCACAGTTAATATATTAGTAGCAGTATTGTAAATGCGGTGCTTGGTGGAGAACTTTTCAACAAAAGATTGAAGGTTTTTTTCATTCGAGTAAACTTATGAGTTTATCAATTCTAAAATTTTTCTCTTTCTTTTATTAGTTTGGTTATGTTTTAATTTTCTTTGTGATAAGATTCGATAGATCATACTCATGATCATGTGTTTTATGTGAACTTATTGTGTTGTAAGTTATGATTCATGTTCTTAATGTTTCTAAATAATTGATCACTATTTTGATAATTTTTGTCACATTGTTTAACTATCGAGATGAGACGACTAGTGAGTGCTTGTATTGATCATAACTATAAATTAAATCTAACTAGACATAATCTATTTGTGTAGTTTCAGTAATAAATTAACTAGGTAATTATTAACGAATCCGTGAATTTTCATAGAACTTAATACTCTTCATGTTATGTAAATTTAATTGAAAACTTAATTTTATTAGATTAGTTTAATTTAGTAGTTAATTAAATAGTTTTCTTAAATAAAAATTAAATCTTTATTACTTGGTTAGATAAGTTAATGAATTATCAAAATTGATACACAATTAGTTAATTTTAATATCCGTAAGATCAATATCTTTCATATTATAATTTAATTAATGTATAATTATACTGAGTCACGATCATCACTATTGGCAATGCGAAGAAACCGCCTAAAGTACTTCTGTCAAATATTTGATGCAGTAAGCAAATCAGTTTAGAGGTTGAACGTGTCCCCAATAACACAACCATATCAAACACATGGATTAATTACTCTTTCTGAACAAGTCTTAAGAGCGGGAGAAATAAAATAAAGAAGGAACTATAACTAAAATTAAATACAAACGATTGATTGATTGATTATTATTATTATTATTATTATTTATATTCATCCATCCCATTAAAATTATAATTTTTTTTGGACATTTTATTAAAATTATATTTTTTAAAAAAAATAAAATTTAATTATGTAATTTTTTTAAATTATTCTTATTTTATTAAATATGATCCACCAATTCATTTACGTATTACTCATATGTTATAACTCACAACTTCATCTACTACTTTAACATTATGGCTCACAATTTTAATCATTATTCCACTATTTAAAATTATCATATCAATATTATACTCCACTATTTTCAGTACCACTTCACTATTTAAATTATAATATTATTAAATATAATTTAGACAATTTATTCATAATCAAACATATTTCCTAATATCCGTAAAAAGTCAAATGATTGTGATTTTTGTGGGACGGATGAAGTAGTAAAAAAAAAAGTGCAAACATTAACTTATTAAAAAATTAAATTTTAATTTACTTATAGAATAATATTTGTTTTAAGTTAGTAACATTATGTAATTATCATTATAAAATTAAGAATATTATTGTACTCTACTTAATATCATTATCAATCAAACAAGAATGATATTTAAAAACAAAAATATTTAAGTACTGTTTGGAACTCATAAAAGTTGAAGAGAGATAAAGAAAAGAAAAGAAAAAATTTAAAATTTTAGAGTATTAAAGTTCTTTAATAATGAATTAAATTAAATTTTAATATATCATATTATTTTAAAAATATAATAAATTAAATTTATATTAATAAAAATAATTATTTGCATTTTTAAATTAATTTTTTTTCAATATTTTTGAAATTTCAAATTAATAATTTTTTTCAAAAAATAATACTCGGTGGTTTATGGAAGTGATGGAGTTGTCAGAAGCCGAAAAAGGAAGAAGGGGACAAACCGAAGAAAGAACAGGCTTATGGATGGGCCTTTTTTGTGGTTAAGGCCGGAGGAGTAACTTGGGCTGCTTTTCCTCCTACTAGTGATAACCTCACCAATTTGAGCCTGAATTGTTCTTAATGGTTTTAGTTTTATTTTTTTGAATCGGTCCAGATTTTGAATCATTCGAGGTATTAGTATTGAATTAGTTGGACTGAATTATTATTATTATTATTAATTATAAAAAATTTATATAATAATATACCTTATATAATCATATATTTTATCTTAAAGATTACTAATTCAATGTCCTATATTAATAAAAATATTACTATTTCATTCAATTGATAACATCGAGTATACCATAACTAAAAATAGAATAATTATATTGATTAAACCTTTTTTATAATTTAAAATTTAACTGCTTCAATGATTTTTTAAAATACCAAGTCGATCAAATAATGTTATGCACTTTAATTACGTATCTAGTATTTAAAGATTTTTGGACCAACTCTTAACCCCGTTCATAATTCGACCGGTTCAACTGAAAAACGAAATACAATTTTAATAACTGTGGTGTTAGTACTAGGAAAAAAATGGAAAAGAGAGTAAAAAATCCTCCAAGATGAGAGAAAAAGTAGGAAAAACGAACACTAGGAAATGATTTGGTGGCGTAGTCAAAATTATTAATTATTTAAGAATAAAAAAGAAAAAAAGAAACGGTTGTGTTTGTGTGAGAATCCGAATTTATTAATGAACGATTAATAATATAAATTTTTCTTTTTATGATGTCTAATGGAATTATTTTTTTGCATCGTTTTATTTCAGAAAATTGAATTAAGATAATGATGTTATGCTCAATGACATTTTGGTTACTTTGACAAATGTTATGCTCAAAGACATTTTGGTTATTTTGACATATGTTATACTCAAGGATATTTTGATTATTTTGACCCGAAAGTTAAAAAGTGTTCAAAATCATAAACCGACCAAATATCTAGAATCGACATGGAAAAATAGTGAATGGAAATGCTGTCGGATTTTTGATTTGACCGAATCCCAAGTTAATTTTTTGACCCGAGCGTCATATGAAAAAATGGATAACACCGTTGGAATCGCAACATTCCAAAACGTTGGGATAGAGTATAATATTGTATTTTACGATTTTTAACTTTTTAAATTATTATTTAATTATTAAATTAATTGATTCTCAAATCGAGGTAAAACAACGGTTTGAATTTTAAATTTCAACCCAGTTGACCAGGTGGGGCCCACTGACGAGCAGACCCCATACCTTTGTCTTTTTCCCCTGGGCCTCCTTTCATTTTCTTTTTTTTTTTTCTCATTTTCTTTTTGCAGTCCCTCTCTTGCTTCGATCCGAACTACTGAACATTACAAATGGTCTTTAAAACGCGTACAACCTAACCCTAACTCATCCAATTTGCCAAATACTCTACATTCAATTTTTGTTCTTGGTCGAGGTGAGCAAAAATTCAAAAATCGAATTTTGTTGTTGTTTAGACCAAATTGATGATTAGAATAACATCTGGGAGTTCCTTAGAATAGATTTAAGTCTTTAATCGATCAATAAGGTCAAGAGCCGAGCCATTTAAGGTCGATTTACGGTCGACCTACTTCTGGCGTGTTCTTGACAAAAGATCGAATTTTTAGTCTCGAACTGGATATGTTTTAGTCGATTAGAGGTCCAATAAACTCTTGTAGTTGCAAGGATCATTTTGGTACCTTCAAATCGAATTTTCATGATGTTTTAAAGCCTATTTGGTTTTTCCGACGAGCTTGTGGCCGCCGATGATGGCTTCTTGGCCGGAACCGAGGACGATGAACACGGCCTCCCTGTTCTTAAGGTTCCAGGTCATGGGGATGGTGAGAATCGATGTTCCACCAATCCCTTTGCCACAAAACCGAGTTTACCTTTTGATTCAGTGTGTGTATG